>CM026555.1:18155626-18313064 GCA_015143295.1 Tetracentron sinense | reverse complement strand
GATTTAGACTCATGCTGTAGTTGTCCGTTGCTCCACCAGAGAGGAACAAGATAAACAATGGGAGACGCAGACCCCGGGATCCGGGTAAAACAGGGGTAATTCGATTGTGATGCCCATCGGACGTGATGAACTCACGCCGCCCACTTTGCCGAAGCAGCGCATCCGATCCAATCCGACATACTTGTGCTATCGTTGGCGGTCAAAGAGCAACCCGGGGCCACCCCCCCTTAATGCGGCACTTATACCGGCTCCCGCAATCCTAACCGACAAGGAGCATGAGATACCACACTATCCGGAGGATGAGGCCTCCAACTTTTTGTGGAAGCATTGAATCCCTTGTTGCCAGGTTGGATTCGGTCAAGCTGTGATAAGATATATTCTTGCTGGTTTTGGCAAAGCCCCAGAAGCACAGATGAGGCTAGGCTTGAAGTAGCAGAGGTCACAGGGGCTGCCTTTACCGCTGTGTGGGGCACAGGCGACCCTCTCCGACATTGGTGGATCCTGCACTTCGGACCCGGAAGTTGACACCGCAAGTGCCAAGAATGACATGTGTGAGAATTCTTGGACGTTTTCATACAAGAATACTTTCCGTTGGGATGAAAGAAAAGAAGAATTGATTTTATACGCTGAGCAAGTGTAATATTCCTTATGCGCTTACCGAATCCAATTCTCAGAGCTATCTCGCTTTGCTCCACACATGATAGCTACCGAGGCTAGGAGCCCTGAAGTCGCGAGGGGGTTGAAGGCCACCTCCAGAGTGCTCATGTTCCGACATGAACATATTCAGGAAGTTGTGACAAAGCCTTGTTGGCCGCGTCTATTCCGAGAGTTTCTTTAAGAGAAGAGGATAAGAAGGGACAGTCTAGTAAGTTAGTTAGAAGAGAGCTAAGGACTATGGGGTCTTCAGTCCCGCAGGGCCGGCTCAGTCACCGAGGAGGTATCTCGCCCGACAGGCCCCCCGCCCTTTTTACTCTACCGCTTTTTTTCAAAGAAAAAAAAGAAAAAAAAAAAAAAATATTTTCGCCCGGCGACCCTCGATGCTCCTCGCCCCGCAGGACGCAGCTACGGGTTTATCTCCTCCCATTATTTTACAATGTCTGAACCCTTTGTGAAAGGAGGCATCCGTAGGGGAATGTCGGAAGGCTACAGGAGGCTGTTTTCATTGTGGCGCCAGGCCACAATGATCGGGATTGTCCCCGACGTCGATTTGCCAGCTCAGTCCTTTCGGGAGTATGCCCCGATTATGCAGACCTCTCCGCCTATCTCTTCTCCCCTTCTCAGGCTTCGGTGGCCTCACAGTCCTCTGGCCCGGCCTCCTCGACCGCCCACAGGGTCGAGTTTTTTGGCTCTATCGGTAGCAGACGCCACGGCATCCGCTATGTCCGTTCATGTACGCGAGAATTTTGAGTTTAAGTTGTATAAAATTTCTGTGGCTTGTTATGCGGTTAGTTATACTAAGGGTTACCTATGTATGATGCTTGTTACTATTTGAAATCTACTGATATTAGTTACATAATCGCACAGGCGCTTTATTAGTGAACGAGTGTCTCGCTCGAGTGTTGATAGACACAGGATCTACTCACTCTTTTGTCTCCCCAAGTTTTGCAAAGGGCTTTTCGACTGAGGCTACTCGTTGGAGCGGGAGTTGACCATTGCAACTCCACTCGGCAAGTCGGTTGATACGGACAAGATATTCAGGGATAGTGTGGTTCAAGTGGGGGAGAATGAATTGTTAGCCGACCTTATCGTCCTGGGTTTCCAAGATTTAGACTTTGACGTCATTCTTGGTATGGATTGGTTGGCAAACCATCACGGGCATGTTGCGTGTTTTGAAAAGATGGTGAATTTCAAGCCGGAAGGGGGTAAGCCTTTTCACTTCTGAGGATTAAGAGAGAGGGACATTGCTCGCCTCGCAGCTTTGAGTATAGCACACCCAGAAGCACAAAACTCATCGGCTATTCCAGTTGTGAGTGAGTTCTTAGATGTGTTCCCGGAAGAACTTCCCGGATTACCTCCTGATAGAGAGATCGAATTCGCTATAGAGCTTGCTCCGGGTACCGCTCCGATTTCAAGGGCACCATATAGAATGGCCCTATAGAGCTTGAAGAATTAAAGAAGCAGATTGAGGAGTTACAACAACTTGGTTTCATCCAACCAAGTGTCTCGCCGTGGGGAGCTCCGGTTCTCTTTGTGAAGAAGAAGGACGGGTCTATGAGGATGTGTATAGACTACCGTCAGTTGAACAAGGTAACTATCAAGAATCGTTATCCCTTGCCAAGGATAGACGACTTGTTTGACCAACTAAGGGAGCGAGATTCTTCTCCAAAATTGATCTTAGATCGGGTATCACCAATTAAGGATCAAGGCGGAAGATGTTCAGAAGACGGCTTTCAGGACTCGGTATGGGCATGACGAGTTCCTTGTCATGCCTTTTGGGCTGACGAATGCACCGGCGGCATTCATGGATTTGATGAACCGGGTGTTCCGATCTTACTTGGATCGATGCGTGATTGCATTCATTGATGACATTTTGGTGTATTCCCAGACACGGGAAGATCACGCACGAGACCTCCATCTTGCTCTGGAGATGTTGAGAGAGCATAGGCTATATGCCAAATTGAGTAAGTGCGAGTTCTGGCTAGAGAAAGTCGCATTTCTTGGACACGTGGTGTCGGCCGATGGTATTTCTGTAGATCCAGCCAGGTTGAGGCAGTCATGAGTTGGGAGAGGCCCAAGAGCGTTACGGAGATACGTAGTTTTCCTCGGATTGGCAGGCTACTACCGGAGATTTGTGGAGGGATTCTCCAGTTTGGCTGCACCTCTCACCTACTTGACAAGGAAAAGTGCAAAGTTCAGTTGGAGTGACCGATGTGAAGTAAGTTTCCAAGAGTTGAAGAAACGCCTCACCACAGCCCCTGTCCTTACTGTGCCATCCGGACATGGTGGTTATGAGGTATATAGCGATGCTTCGCATATCGGACTTGGGTGTGTCCCTTATGCAGCATAGAAAGTCATTGCCTACGCATCAAGACAATTGAAGGAGCATGAAAAGAATTACCCCACTCATGACTTAGAACTCGCCGCAGTTGTGTTTGCATTGAAGATTTGGCGACATTATCTTTATGGGGAACAATTTGAGGTATTCACAGATCATAAGAGCCTTAAGTATTTGTTTTCCCAGAAGAGTTGAACCTGAGGCAAAGAAGATGGGTAGAATTTTTGAAGGACTATGAGTGCTCCATTCAATACCACCCGGGCAAGGCAAATGTAGTAGCCGATGCTCTTAGCCGGAAGCCTACTGGACTTTTGGCGCATATGATGCTGAAGGAGTGGAGATTGCTGGAGGATGCATCCAACCTCGACATCAGTTTTAGTCTCCCTACCTATGGGCCGGTAATGGCTAGCATCACAGTTAGGCCATTTATGTTGAGCATGATCCAGGAGTTTCAGGAAATGGATGCCGAACTACTTTCTTGCCGAGACAAGTCAGTTAAAAGTGGCAGTAAGGACTTTACGGCGAGGGAAGATGAAATTATCACTTTCAAGGGAAGAGTATGTGTCCCAGCCGATGAGAAGCTTAAGCGAGAAATCTTGTACAAGGCTCACCGGTCCAAGTACACCGTTCACCCCGGGGGTACCAAAATGTATAGGGACTTGAAGAAGCATTTTTGGTGGCGGAACATGAAGCGAGAAATAGCGGAGTATGTGTCTAAATGCTTGGTGTGCCAACAAGTCAAAGCCGAACACAGGAGACCGGCTGGACTTTTGCAGTCCCTCCCTATTCCCGAGTGGAAATGGGAACATATCTCTATGGACTTTATCGTGGGATTGCCGAAGACGGTCAAGAAGACCGATGCTATATGGGTAGTTATTGATAGACTCACGAAGTCCGCTCATTTCTTACCGTACCGGACTACATTCAACTCCAATCAGTTAGCGGAGCTATACATCAAGGAAATAGTCCGATTACACGGGGTGCCAGTGAGTATTGTGTCGGATAGAGACTCAAGATTCACATCCAGGTTTGGAAAAGTTTTCAAGGTGCAATGGGCTCCCGATTAGACTTTAGCACAGCTTTCCACCCACAGACCGACGGGCAAACCGAGAGGGTGAATCAGGTTATTGAAGATATGCTCCGAGCATGTATGCTAGACTTCAAGGGAAGCTGGGAAGATCACCTACCTTTGGTGGAATTCGCTTACAACAATAGTTATCAAGAAAGCATACAAATGGCGCCTTTCGAGGCTTTGTACGGAAGGAGTTGCAGATCCCCGTTGTATTGGGATGAAGTGGGAGAAAGAAAGATTTTGGGCCCCGAGTTGATTGAACGAACCGCGGATAGGGTCAAGCTTATACGGGAGAGGTTGAAGACCGCACAAGATAGACAGAAAAGCTATGCCGACAACCGAAGGAGGGATCTTGAATTCCGAGTCGGTGATTTTGTGTTTGTAAGGATTTCACCGACCAAAGGTGTTATGCGATTCGGGAAGAGAGGCAAGCTTAGCCCGAGATATGTGGGTCCATTCGAGATCATTACTCGAGTTGGCGAGGTGGCTTACCGTGTTGCTTTGCCCGCTCACATGGCGGCGGTCCACAACGTGTTTCATATCTCCCAGCTTCGGAAGTACATCCGGATCCTTCTCACGTCATCGAGCTTGATCCGGTTGAGATTCGAGAGGATCTCACTTTGGTTGAGAAGCCGGTTCATATTTTGGATCAAAGAGACCAAGTACTTCGCAACAAGACTATTCCGCTAGTTCTCGTGCAATGGCAACATCACGCTCGAGAAGAGGCTACATGGGAACGTGAGGCCGAAGTCAAGGCGAAGTACCCCGAGTTGTTTGAATGATTTTATGTATGACTTGTAATTTTGTTTCAAATTGTTATGCTAAGTTGTTTAAATTGTAAAGCACGCATTGTCCAAATTTCGAGGACGAAATTTTTGTAAGGGGGGGAGAATGTAGCACCCCAGACTTTTTCATCCTTAATGAATACCACCTTCATAGCTAATTGGCCGTTTTTATAGTCTAATTAATAAATGAGGGAGAAATCGGAAATTCCGAAACGTCAGAAATGTTCGTTTTCGAAAGACGGATCCAACGCAAGTTGAATCGTCGAAATCCGACAAGCGAGTCAAAAGATATGGTCAAAACAGTCCAGACATACAGAAGACCGATCGCTCGGTCCAGTCAGCGATCGATCGGTCCATAACCGATCGATCGGTAGCTATCGCACGGTCAGAAATTTTGTATGGGGAAATTTTCCAGAGAGTGAGTTTTTGACCGGTCGATCGGTCATAAACACCGATCGCTCGGTAGGCAACCGATCGATCGGTCATGAACACCGATCGCTCGGTCTTCACGTTTTTGCAGAAATTTCAGTAAGGGCTTTATCGTCTTTTGGGGGTTAAACCCTTTCTCCTTAAGGCTTGCCCGAGCCTTAGGGCATCATTCACTATACTTAGAGAGATTTGGGAGATAAGAGAGAAGAGAAAAGGGTTTCCTAAACCTAGGTTGCTTTTGGAGAAGAAATCAAAGGGGTGAAGACCCTAGATCGTCCCCAAGCACGTTTTCTTCAAGATTTCAACTCAAGCTCGTGTGGAGGTGCATTCTCCAAGCTAGGGCAGCACTCACTCACGTTTTGAAAGAGGTTTCTTCCCCCAACTCAAGTCCCCTTCAAGCAAAGGCTTCCTCCTTCCAAATAGAGCTTCTATTTCAAGGTTTCTTCAAGATCAAACCTTGATCTAAGGTTAGTACACTCTACTAACTTTCTTTAGCAATAGTCTAGATTTTCTATTGTGAAATGTGACTCTTGGTAGTATGTTTTCTTCCTTATAAAATGTATCATCTCCACTAAATATAAACAAGATAAGAAAAAGGTATGGATGTGTGGATGGGATGTCGATTGAGGCGATTGGATGCCGTATGGATGTTGTGTGATGTGTGAAATGGATGCCACATTTCTTAGTCTAGATTTTCTATTGTGAAATGTGAAATTGGATGCCGTATCGATTGAGGCGATTGGATGCCGATTGGATGCCGTATGGATGGGCACTTTACAAATAACAAATGTACCTTGATGTCTTGATGAAAAATACGCACTAAATAAGGGAAATGGAAGGACTAAGAAATGTGGCCCACCGGGTGTTTGATAAAATGACTAAACAAGGGATAAATGGACTTAATGAAGAAAATGGAAATAGAAATTGTGTAAATGTTCTTAGAAATGATAAATTGCTCAAATGTGCTATATGTTGCCTAAATTTTCATACCACTATGTTAAGGATTGAAATGCCATAGTCATGTGATCCGCCCATTCAAGTATGTCATCATGATTACCACTATTGACAAGCACACAAGCACGCATGCATGCATGAAACCGGGTTTTCCAAGATTGTATTTGTATATGATGAATCAAGAACATGACAAGGAGGTTGGTAGCCCAAGGAAGGGTGCTAGCCTCTGGCTCACAAGAGAAACAGAACAAGAACATGACAAGGAGGTTGGTAGCCCAAGGAAGGGTGCTAGCCTCTGGCTCACAAGAGAAATGGAACAAGAACATGACAAGGAGGTTGGTAGCCCAAGGAAGGGTGCTAGCCTCTGGCTCACAAGTATACAAGTCAAGAACAGATCAAGACATGAAATACAAGACAAGACACGATACACATACATGATTTGACCGAGACACGAAAAAGGTTTCCGAGACATGAGTTTTACCGAGGTTTTTGCATTCATATACGCATGTCAAGATATGGCTATGTATCTTATGCTTTCACTATTGCTTTAAATTAATATCTTGTATTGCTCACTGTTGTTACGCGTTCGTTATTGTTATGGTTAGCTAGTAGTTTGTACTCGCTGAGTATTCCATGCTCAGCCGTACTTTTATGTCGGCAGGTACCGTGGATGTCCTCGACCCCGAGCCTTGGGTCGAGGAGGAGTATGTAGAGGAGAGGGAGCCACCTATCCCATGGCAGTCTCAAGAGGATGGGGACTTGGATGTGTGGCCATACCTCGACTACTGTTGAGAGGAGAGTGTTAGAGAGTTCCTTTTTGTATTTTGATAGGTGGGCATGTCCACCTTTACTTTAATTGTATTTAGTATATGTTAACTTGGAATACTATATGGAGTAATAGAAGAAAAGAAAAAGTTGGCTTATGCTTCCGCACTTATGTTTAGTTTCCGCGCTCTGATTATCATTGTATTATATTATGTTTAGCCTCTTGCATTACAGGATGGTTTGACAGGTACACGTAGTCACCTCTAAAGTATCCCTTAACTCCTAGGGGGTATTTTGGGGCGTGACATACACCCATTAAATGAAATTCTTCATGATGAAAAGTTAGTAAGAACTAACTATGTAGACTGGAAAAGAACGATTAGAATTGTGTTTGCCGTGGATAACTTTGACCTATGTCTTAAGACACCTAAGCCCGAAATTCCTCTAGACTCTTCACCGGTCCAAAAGGCTGAGTTAGAGCAATGGGAGAGGTCCAATCAGATTACCAAGTGTTACATACTGGCTTCGATGTCTAACATTTTGCAAAGCCAGTATGAATACATGGATAAGGCTTCTGACATTTTGCAAAACCTTCATGAGATGTTTGGTGAGCAAAATAGGTCAGCTCGACAAGTAAAGTTGAAATCCCTTGTTAACACCAAGATGGCTGAGGGAACTCCAGTCAGGGAACACATCATAAAGATGATGGGATTATTGAATGAACTGGAAATTCTTGGTGGAGAGATGGATGCCATCAATCAAGTTGACACTGTTCTGCAGTCACTCCCTCTGTCCTTTAATTCGTTCGTGTTAAATTATAACATGAACAAGAGTGAAATATCATTAAGTGAGCTTATGAACTCACTTGTGGCTACAGAAGATTTGATCAAAAAGTCAACTAAAGGTGAAACTTTAATCGTCGATAAACCTGATACCTCCAAGAAATCTAAAAAGTTTAGAAAAAGGAAGAAAGGCAAAGGAAAGTTTAAAGACAATAAGGGTAAGGTAAGAGTTGCCAAAGGTTCTTCAGGGATAGCTGGCAAGGAAAACAAAGGCAATGGAAAGTGTTTCCACTGTGGTAAAATAGGTCATTGGAAGAGGAATTACAAGACTTACCTCGCAACTCTTAAGAAGGGTAGCGGAAGTACTCAAGGTATGAGATACTTTGAAGTATATATTACTGTTGAGTCTAACTTTCTAGACGGTCCTCCTAACTCATGGTGCGTGGATTCTGGATCCACTGTACACGTTTACAATTTTTTGCAGGGGTTCAAGGAAACCATAAAGCCGACCAAACAAGAGCAGAAGCTTAAAGTTGGCTCTGGTGCAAATGTTGTAGTGAAGTCAATCGGCTTGTTTACTCTTTATTTACCTAATAGAAAAACATTAATTTTAGAAGACTGCTTTTATATGCCTTCAGCACATCGAAATTTGATTTCAGTATCTAGACTCTTATTTTATGGATTCTCTATCAATTTTAATTCAATTGTTGAAATTAAGAAACATGGAATGGTCTTGATAACTGGTAATCTAATTAATGGTCTTTATTTGATATTTCCATTGGTAAATAATGAATGTCTGCAAAGTGACAATGTCTCATCATCTAGAATGTCTGGAATGAAGAGACATTGCACTGAGTCTACTTATCTTTACCACAAGAGACTTGGTCACATTAATCTTGATAGGATCAAGAGGTTAGTAATAAATGGTCCCCTTGACTTCCTCAAGGTAGAACAACTCCCTACATGCGAGTCTTGTCTCGAAGGGAAGATGACCAAGAAGCATTACCCTAAAAAGGTAGGAAGAGCCGAAGAAAAGTTAAGACTAATACATAGTGATGTATGTGGTTCATTTAACATTGTTGCACGAGGTCAATACCGGTATTTTGTCACATTTACCGATGACTATTCCAGATATGGATATGTCTATTTGATGCAATACAACTCTGACACCTTTAAAAAGTTCAAAGAATTTAGATTAGAAGTTGAGAATCAAACTGACAAAACCATAAAGACACTTCGATCAGATCGAGGTGGTGAATACCTCACCAACGAGTTTATGGATTACTTAAGGGATATTGGGATTATCTCGCAATGGACAAGTCCTACCTCTCCTCAACAAAATGGAGTTTCTGAAAGAAGAAACCAGACCTTATTAGATATGGTTCGCTCTATAATGAGCCATGCCGATGTTCCTTTATATCTTTGGGGATATGCTATACAAATTACCATTTATATTCTTAACCGGGTTCCATCTAAGACTATTCCATTTACACCCTATGAATTGTGGACTGGGCGAAAACCTAGTATACAACATCCAAGGGTATGGGGTTGTCCTGCGCATGTTCGGAAACTCGAACCCACTAAATTGGAATCTAGGACAGAGACATGGAATTTTGTAGGATATCCAAAAGAAACTAAGGATTTCTATTTCTACTCCAAGGCATACCAAACAATAGTTGTTAGGCTTCATACCACTTTCTTGGAGGAAGAAATGAATCTCCATAAGAAAGTTGAATTTCATGAGATAAAAGACGACACAGCCAGTATCCAAACTGAACCTAATCCTTCCACTTTAATTTCTCCTAATTCTGTTCCACTGAGAAGGTCTGAAAGAGTTTCTAAACCACCGGATAGACTTCAGTATTACAATAATGAAGTTTATCTAGTTACCCCTGATGATGAGGATAAAGATCATAATACTTATCAAGAAGCTACATTGGATGTAGATGCATCTCAATGGAATAAAGCCATTAATGCTTAAATAGATTCCATGTATGACAACGGTGTCTGGACTTTAGTAGATCCACCAGATGGTATAAGGCCAATTGGATGCAAATGAATTTACAAAAGGAAGAAGGGTGCCGATGGTAATATGGAGACCTATAAAGCTAGACTTATTGCAAAAGGTTATACTCAAATTCAAGGAGTTGATTATGAAGATACCTTTTCACCTATAGCTATTGTAAGGGATAAAATTCGTAAAAAAGAGTAAAAAGAAGGGGTAAAATAGGAATTTCTCATGCTAACAAATTCTAACAATTTAGCCGACATAAGCCCACTTGGGCTATGTGCTGGCTCTCTTGAGTGTTGTCTGACAAGTGACCTCATCATGACTACACAAGTCATGAGGACTCCAAATGCCTATAAATAAGCATAAATCTCCAGAAGAAGAGAAGGATGGTGCGGAAGGCAATAGAGGAAATAAAGAAAGGCAGAAGAAGAACAAGAAGATGAAGATCTGGGAAGCTTGAGTCATTCACACCCCTACCCCGAAGGGCTATGCAAGCGGCCACTCACCTGATTCTCTCATCTTCCTTTAGTGTTATCCGGCTACTTGATGCTCTTTATGGCCTCACAATCTATTATGGCCACCGGATTCTCTCAAATAGGCCATGAATAGTGCCGAATCCGTTGTCGCGTTGTCTGTTATGAATAGTGCTGAGCTCGTTATCCGTTGTGAGTTGCACAACGTACCCGTTGTCTGATGCACAACGTATACGCTATTTGTGCCTTATCCGAGCTGCGTTGTCAGAGCTACGTTGTCTGTGCCTTGTCCGAGCTACGTTGTCCGAGCTACATTGTCTGTGCCTTGTCCGAGCTACGTTGTCAAAGTTACGTTGTCAGAGCTACGTTGTCTATGCCTTGTCCGAGCTACGTTGTCAGAGTTACGTTGTCTGTGCCTTATCCGAGCTACGTTGTATGTGCCTTATCCGAGCAATGTTGTCAGAGCTACGTTGTCTGAGCCATATTCTTTGTGCCTCCTGAGCTACAATCTCCAGAGCATAACACCAGAGCTCGTCCTCAAGCGCATATACCTAGTGACCTCACGATAAGTATCTCTATACTATTATGTTCATATGTTCATGTGCTTGTGCCTTATACTGACTCTATCATCGAAGCTTATTTCAGGGTGCACACCCGCCCCCTCAGACTCATTCACAGGTGGAGTTTTGCTATCATTCCTCTATCAGCAAAGTAGCTATAGACGTGTGGCATGTATGAGATTTTTCCCTTTCAGCTATGCTTAA
Organism: Tetracentron sinense; assembly: GCA_015143295.1. NCBI lineage: Eukaryota > Viridiplantae > Streptophyta > Magnoliopsida > Trochodendrales > Trochodendraceae > Tetracentron > Tetracentron sinense. The sequence goes on along the minus strand of CM026555.1, from coordinate 18,302,034 downwards.
ATCCATCAGGTATGGCTAGCTATAGCTGCACACCATAACTATGAGATATGGCAAATGGATGTCAAAACTGCTTTCCTTAATGGAATGTTAGATGAATACATCTATATGAAGCAACCAGAGGGCTTCATTGCTCCTAACCAGGAGAACATGGTATGCAAGCTCAACAAGTCGATATATGGTTTGAAACAAGCTTCAAGAAGCTGGAACCAAAGATTTGATCTTTTGATCAAAGAATTTGGAAGAATCTTGTATATACAAGAAGGACAGTGGGAGAGCGGTAGTATACCTAATTCTTTATGGAGATGACATCCTACTCATTGGGCATGATGTAGGGTTGTTGTCATCAGTCAAGATATGGTTTTCTTAGCATTTCTCAATGAAAGACTTGGGAGAGGCATTATATATTCTCGGAATAAAGATTCTGAGAGATAGAAAATGCCGAATGTTGGGATTAATCCAAACTTCCTATATAGACAAGATATTGTCTAGGTACAGTATGAGTGATTGTAAGACAACACTCATTCCTTTTAGACATGGTGTCACTTTGTCTAAAAAGATGGCCTCTACATCAGCTGATGAGATCGAGCAGATGAAGAGATGCCCTTATGCTTCGGCAGTTGGGAGCCTCATGTATGCCATGTTATATACTAGACCAGATATCTATCATGCAGTGGGAGTTGTTAGTCGGTTCCAAAGCAATCCAGGTGTTAATCATTGGACTGCAATGAAGCACATTATGAAGTACCTAAAAAGGACTAGGGATTATGTGCTTATCTTTCAATCAGAAGATTTAGTTGGACTAGGTTATATTGATTCCGATTTCTAATCTGATCCGGTCAATAGAGCTTCCACATCTGGGTATGTGTTTACACTGGGTGGTGCTACTGTCAGTTGGCGCAGCATAAAGCAGAAGAGTATTACTGACTCCACCACAGAAGCAGAATATATTGCAACTTCAGAAGCAGCAAAAGAAGCAGTCTAGTTCAGAAGGTTTTTGCAAGAGCTAGGAAATGTTCATTCAGAACTCAGACCTATCACTCTCTTCTGTGATAGTAACGGTGCAGTAGCCCATAGCAAAGAACCTAGGAACCACAAAAGGATGAAACATTTGGAACGGAAGTATCATCTCATTCGTGAGATCATTGACAGGCAAGATGTAGTTGTTACAAAGATTAGGTCTCAACTTAATGTTGCAGACCCGATGACTAAGGCTTTATCAGATAAAGTTTTTGTAACACACTTAGACAGTATGAGATTGAAATCTATGGCATAGTGACTTTTAGGGCAAATGGGAGATTGTTGGACATAATGCCCATAATAGTCATTTAGATTGTTAGAACCTTATTAATTTGATTAATAAATGCTTCTTCTTAATCTATTGTGTATTCATTATGGGTAATTGACCATGATCATGAGATGATCTATACGATATGAGATATCGATAAAGGTCCATAGGATATATTGTAGGAAAGTTATGTGATTAGATTATCACAGGTAGATATAACTTTCCGGTTCCTTATACCTTATATAGTCACAGCTGTGGGTGAAGCTGGGCACTTCACTTATATGGCTGCCAGGATGCTAAGATGTTCTCAATAGTTGAGATGTAATTCTATCTCGAACTATTGTAGTGGAGACTACACATTAGCATATGGGTGCTTAAATGTACACTGACTGATTGCATTCAATGAGAGACCTCTTGCACAAACATACTATCAGATAGTTGGTCTCTCATTTACATTGAACGGTTTCGATGATCCTTAGATCTGATGAGTTCATCTATGACTGGGCAGTGATCTGACTGTTTTGATTCCACCAACGTATTTTCTAACTTAGGGAATACAATACAATGATAGTTGGATAGTCAGAAAGTTGTTCGAGTCATGATGAATTTGAAACAAGAAATCCATGCTCATTAATTTGATAGATTATCCAAGTTCCGAGTAAGACAGTTGATTAAGTTCAAATCCTGCGCAGGTGATTTTGAAAACAAAATAAGTTTTGAAATATACTTATATTAAAAGGTATTATACTTATAAAAGGATTTTTTCAAAATATTTTTCATGAGAAATTGTTTCTTATAGCTTAATCATAAGTCTTGGAAACCCGGATGATTTGCAATATGCTATGGGTTATATAGTATGTCAATCTCGAAGGCCCATTAGGGATAATGTATTTGGAAGGATAAATCGAATTTAAAAGTTCATGTGGCGGGATCCGTAATGGTTAATGTTCATACACTGGGATTCAATTGTAACATGGATATCTCACATCACTTGCAATTCCGATGTAATTCTCATTTAGGGTCAATGGGATAACATTGGATAAGCCAGAGTAAGAATGTCCCAGAGCAACTGTGGAGGTGCTCAAATAAGAAATACAAGCTCAATAATTGATTAAAAGTTAATCAATTATTTTAAGTGATTAAAAGTTAATCATTTAATGAAATAGATTAATAGTTAATCTATTGTTTAAATTAATTGTTAATTTAAACTAAGGGATTATTTTAGTAATTATTTGATTAACATAATTAAAGGGGAAATGGGTTTGACCCATATCCATAAACCCATTAAAATGAACCTTTAATATGGGCCACAGCCCATGGGTTTAATAGGGTGGGGCACCCACTTGAGGAATCCTAATTGGATTAGGATTTGTTTAATTGAATAGTTATTGAAATATAATTCCTCTTATTATGGAATTAAAATCCAAGTGTTGGATTGCAATTAGGATTAAGATGTTATTGTAATTAAATTACAATAGGGAGTTTTAACTCCTCAAATCCCACGCCCCATAGAAGCTCACGCCCCTCCTTGTGGATTCCTAGTTTGACTAGGTTTCCTACTTTGGTATAGGATGTTGACTTATCCCTTTTAATTAAGGAATCCTCTTATAATAGAGACTCTTTAATTAATAGGATTACTATAACTAAAGTAGTTATAGATTAAGTAAGAGTTTATTTAATTAATAATAAGAGTTATTGTTAATTAATAAATCCTACTAGATAAGATCAAGTTGGAGTAGGATTAGGATAAGATCCTAGTCTATAAATACCCCAACACCCTACACCATTAAGTAGAATTCTCTAGAATTTTTTCTCTCATCTCCTCTCTCTCTCCAAACCGTGAGCCCTAAAGGAGACCCCTAGGGATTTTCGTGAGTTATATTGGTGGTCCTAGTTGGGTTTTGCAAATCTAGGGTTTTGAACCTTAGTATTATTCGTGATAGAAGGTCTATACCAATATTGATCCATCTTCTTCCTCTTGCTTCTATAATTCCAAAGGAGATTCTAAAGCTTCATGAGGATAGCGAAGAACAAGGATCGAGCTTCTAGTATTTTTTCGGAGAAATCTCTACAAAGAGTTCTGACGGTTCGAGTAGATTAAGCTTCACCGGTGAAAAGCATTCACCGAGGTGATATGACTAAAAATCTTAGATAATTTTGATGCTTTTTATGGTGTTAAGATCTAAGGGACCAGTTTCCGCATAAATTTTTATCCGGATCCCCCTTCAGCAACTTGCCTACGTCTCCGCCTTTCAGCTTTCCCGCTTCAAGGATTTTCACACGATTCACTAATCGTACTCTTCTTTTCCGGCAGAGAGCAAGTCTTACAATCATTTTCCAGGGTTAGGAAAAACCTCTTACAATCCTTTTGCAGGCTAAGGAGTAACTTCTTCAAGAGATACTCTCTCTTGGATAAAAGAAGATTCACTTCTTGACAGGGTGCAAGAATCTCTGATTCTTGACTTTCAATAAAAGCAAAGATTTTGGATTTACAATCCGAAATGAAAGCTCCTAAATTGAGCTAGATAAGAATTGAATATAATGATTACAATCTCTCAAGATAGATTGGAATTGAATGCTCAATGAGTGAGGGATTAGGTTTCAGAATGTTGAATGTAAAAACAGAGTATTGATTGCTAGAGGTTGGTGAGTAAGGAATGATCAATAAAACAGTGATTGGAATCCTTAGAATTAATTATTTTTATCATAAATCGGCTTTATTTATAGTTAGGCAATCTATATGGCCGTTGGGAGAAGCATTGAATGCGAATTAGCCGTTATAAGTTTTTCCCACAGGCACTCGTCGACGAGTGGGAAAAAATCAGGCTTGATTTGTCGCGAAGTGGAGACAGAAGCAATTGCTTCAATTTCTGTCATCCACTCGTCGACGAGTCCCTTGTACTCGTTGACGAGTCCACTTAAAATTTTTCAGTAAACTCATCTTTATGAGACCAAAAAGATGGGATACATGCTAGGACCCTTAGGCAATGGATTTAATATTATTTTAATCATTTTAGGGTCTTAGAAAGATGTTCATGTTATACTAGGTCTCCTAGGGTCAATCTAGGTAGTCTTTGAGCAATTCTTTTCCAATGTCTTAAGGACTTTTTACAAGATCCTAGACACTTTTAACTTTAGACATCAATCTTCATTCTTGATTTCAGAAGCTCTACTCTTGATGGATCTTCAAGAATTTGTCTTGAGCTTTTGGGGCTTCTAGCACTTGAACTTTGACCTTGATGACTTTGAAATGAATTACGCTCTTCAATTCTTTGTATCTTGAATCTTTGATCTAAATAGACTTCTCTGAAATTTCATATAATCAATGAAAATATTAGTGCAACTAGAGTCATTCTATTATTGTGTTATCATTGAAACTAGTAAGGGTACATAAAGTTGTAACCTTGAGGCTAACAGTGAGGTCTTACTTCAACCCTTCTCTTAGCTTGTCCAAGATGGGACCTTAGAGTTGCCTTTGGAAATTAATTCCTCTAGCTTCATAGATGCCAACCCTATTTGGTGTCTTAAGGCATCTGCTACTTGATTGGTCTTTCCGGGCTTATATTCAAGCACCATGTTGACAAAGAACAAGCCCAAAATGAATCTTAGAGTAAAAAATGAAAATCGAAGCAAGACTTATAAACTGAAACCAAATAGACGGTCCTCTCAAATGATTTTTCCAATTAACCCACTCCAACATGAACTAAAATTTCTCAGTCTTCTCCCTCAGACTGAATCCTGGTCTTGGAATTCTGTGCTGAGGGAAATATAGCATCTTATATTTAGCACTATGGATGAGTTCAAGAACAGATTGCTAAAAGATTCACACAGCAGCTTGGTAGTTTTTTTTTTACCGACTAAGTAACACTATGGACACTCTCTTGTTGCCATTACTTCTCTGATTGAAATCAGGTCCATCAGATGTCATTTATCCCTATAATCCACCAGCACTTCATGGTCACCACATAATCCACCAGGACTTGAACCAGAGGTACAGAAAGCCCTAGAAGTAATGATATGGTGGTTGCTGACACCATGGACCCTGCACTTGGCTCACTGGTTGTATATCCTGACCATTTACTAGATGGAGCACATCTTGGATATGCCGTTGCATATAATTTATACTGATATAATTCCAGACGACCTTGCTGAGAGAGTTTGTGGGTCCCCATTGTACATGGCTCTAGAAGTTCTGCAATTTCAATGATATGATGGAAAGGTAAGGATGTAGATGACTTATCGTTCTTCCAAATTTGTTTGGACTGAGATCATGAGACTACCTACCTTTTCGTGGTAGTAATAACACTCAGGTTGCCCCTTCTATGAAATCTCACTCTTCCTCCGAAATCACTGGCTTCATCTCAAAAAAAGTTGTTGATTTCAGTTTCTACGGAACATCAAGAAGTGTACATACCTTCCATTTTCTCTGTTCATCCTTCCAATGTTGCATCCTGACTGGTTCGATATATGTTCAAGACTGCTCTGTATAAATCCTGGTTTTAGCATGTAATCTATTTTCAGTTTCATCTAAGTATTATCTCCAATTTCATAGCTGATGAATCTGCGCATCTTTGCAGTAAATCATTTATCTTTTGAAGAGTTTTGTCAGCATAAGTTCTTAAGAAAATGAGGAGTGGAGAGATAAAAGCTAGTCAGGGAGAGTTCCGGTCGTGCTTAATTGCTGACAAGGGAGAGACTCTTGATTGCAAAATAAGTCCAAATTTTGTTCAAAAGTCAAGATTCTGCAATATTCTCCATCACCATTTCAGTTAAGGTGTTGGTTCTGTTCTGCTGTGAAGCCAGCAGCTCAAGCATCCAGTAGATCTCATCTGAAAATAGTTTTGAATCATCACCAGCTACAAATTCTTGAACCACATTATCAACCTCTATCAAGCTGCACCCTGGAGTTTTCTTCATTCTCTTACTTTTAATAAGTTTCCGCATCCTTGACACACCTTCCCACTTTCCCAGATCCGCATAAATATTGGAGAGTAGGACATAATTCCCGGTGTCATCTGGTTCAAGCTCTAGAAGGTGCTCCATCGCTGTTAAACCGATCTCAAGATTTCCATGAGTTCTGCTGGAACTGAGTAGCGACCCCCAAATGGTTGAATCTGGCTTAAATGGCATCTTCTCAATGAATTTAACAGCCTGATCAAGGCATCCAGAACGCCCCATAATATCTACCACACATCCATAATGTTCAACACTTGGATTGATATGATAATCTCTGGTCATGGATTTAAAGTACTTTAATCCCTCATCCAGGAATCCAGCATGGGCACAGGCAGATAGAAGACCGAGAAAGGTAATGTTGTTTGGTTCAACTTCTGCCTTCTGCATTTCTGCAAATAGTTCGATAGCTTCTCGAGCTTTCCCATGATTTGCTAGCCCCCCAATCATTGTACTCCAAGAGATCACATCTCTATCCGACATTTGATCGAACAACCGGCAAGCTTGATCAATGCTTCCACATTTTGCATACATTTCAATCAGAGCATTACAGATACAAGTCTTCTGCAAAAGCCCATTTTTATCAGAGTAAATGTGAATCCATTTCCCAAGCTCCAGAGCCCCTAGCTGTGCACAAGCCGGCAAAACAGCAATGATGCTAATCTCATCAGGTCTTATACCTACCACCTGCATTTGCCGAAAAACGCCCAACGCATCAGCATAGCAACCAATTCGGGTGTACCCAGAAATCAAAGTAGTCCAAGAGACAATAGTCTTATCTGGCATCGCCTCAAAGATAGCTCTGGCCCTTCTCATCTGTCCCAATCTGGCATGTCCATAAATCAGAGTATTCCATGAGACTGCATCTCTTTCAGTCATTCTCTCGAGAACTCTATGTGCACCAGTTAAATCATCACATTTTGTATACAAATCTATAAGTGAATTTTCTATCACAGAATTCGAACTTCGCCCGAATTTGCATACATGGCCGTGAATCTGCTTACCGAGATCGCGATGCAGAAGCCCCGTGCAGGCTTTAATTACAAAGGGGAATGTGAATTTGTCAGGAAAAATGGGATTTTTAGCTTGTGGGTGTCTTAGCATTTGCTTGTAAATAGTGAGAGCTTGATAGTAAAAATGGTTATGGGTATAAGCTCTGATCAATGCATTGTACATAAATATATTAGGCTCAGTCATCTGTTTGAAGAGTAGATATGCATACCCTGTTTCTCCATTGATATCACATATATCCACCATTTTTGTTGCCAGGAAGTTGCTCTGTGATAGAGAGTACTTAAGAATGTGAACATGGATCTTCTTCAATTCTGTCATAGTGATGCAGTTTTGCAAAATGGGTACGAATTGATCTTCCAATTCTCTGATAATCCAGGCGCTGATCTTCATTTCCATTAATAACAGAGTGGCAGAGATTTGCAAAGCTCCTGAATAACTGTTCGAAGTACTCGTTACATGATCAGGAACTGCTAATCCATGATGCTGTAGTGAAGATGGGATTTGGATCTTATCTGAGTATAAGCAATCTTAAAGCCTGTAGATTTCTGGGTATCCCTGAGATACCATAAAGAGATTTCATAACTTGGAATGAAATGCTCACTGGATACACCCATGGAGGACATGGTATTAAATCTCTGTTTTTGTTCCGGAGAGTGCAAGAATCAACTCTTTTATATTTTGGCTTTCATGCTAATTCTGCCATGATGGAACCAGAGATCTCAAGCAAGTACGCTTCAGGTACGCTTCAGACGGTCAGAAGTTAGCTTGGGCAGTAAATATGAATACCTGGGTGGGATTAGATCCCCAGACCTCCTCCGAAGGCCACTCCCCTACTAGTCACGCATGAAGCGAGGGTGTTCGCTTCAGGTACCTGGCTAGACTTATAGCTCTTTCCTTTTTCTTTTTTTGGCTTTCATGCTACAGTTTAAATATAAAGAGGAGCTCTGCATCACCACGTTGTGCGGAACTCCCCTTTTTACATTACGGGGTGGCAAATGTGTAATTATTACTGAAATACTGAGATATGGATGAGGTTTAGTCTTTTGATTTTCAAGAAAGGAATGGAGTGTGATATTCTGATGGCGAGAGTTTTCTGCTTGCCAATTCAGAGAAGCTTTAGCAGCAATAATTGTTTTTCCATGAGTAGGTTTGATTTTCCATGTATGTCGTTCATTAGATTGCAGATAGGAAAAATCAGATAAAGGTGGAAAGTCAGGAGGATATGTAGCCGAAGAGGGTTGAAACATATTAATTTCAGGAAGTTGAATATCACGAGAAGTTTCTGTAGATAACGGACAATGTTCTTGGGTATGTGATTGAGGTATGAGCTTAAGAGCTTTTTGATAGTAAGGTGACAGAGGAAGTGGAACTGGTTTGGAAGGAGGTAAAGGAGGAGATGGTTTTCGTGGTAAATCAGATTGTTTTTGTGTTCGTGACCTATAGTAAAGAACATAATAATCAAATTTACCAAAAGGATGGCCAAGAAGGCCAACTTCAGGATCTCCTGCTTCATATCGTTCTTGAAGAAGTTGTTGAGATGTTTTCTTCCAAATACCAGGTTTAATGGGAATGATATCGTAGTCATCAGAATCATACGAAAGACAATCGTCACAAGTACAAATATCACATGGGATATGAAAGTTATTGGGTCGTTCAGGAGTCAACAACATCTGTGTAGATGTAGTTGGGAGAGCAATAGTGAAAACCGATGAGGTATCGCTTACCGCGGGTAAAGGAGTAGTGAAGACTGATGGAGTTTCATTAGAGGTATTGGGTAAAAACTGTGTTTCCACAGTACCATCGGAATGTCTGATGAATATAGGTCTGTCTGATTGAACCAGTTTGTGGTTATTATGAATAGATTTATAATGCGTAATCCATTTAAGTGGGAATAAGGAGGTTAATTCAGACGTACTTAGTTGGCGAGAGATATAAGTACATTGAGGTACTTTGCCGGTGTCAATTTTGATCATAAGTGCATCATCAGTGCGAGCAAAGTCTGGAACCATCATATCAAAGACATGATTTTGAAGTCTATAAGCCATTTGATAATGAAGAGTGGCTGCATAAGTTGTTGATATCAAAGGAGCACCATCTATTTGGATTTGAACTTTTAGAGCATCTACAAGATGAGGATCTCGTAGAGACATATTAAAATTGGGGAAAAGGGTAATGAATACCGTGTCGGAATTGAGTGTAGTTTGAACAGTTCCTATTGTGGCATGTTGGTATTCCTTAAACCTTGAGTCTAACAGAGCTATTCTGGAGACAACAGGGAGACCTTTTCGTCCATGAAAGGTTAAGGCCAATTTTATTGCACCAAAGTGCAGATGGGTATATCCGTCTTGAATCCAAGGGATAATAAGCTCTTGTGGTAAAAAGAGTGTGTAGAAGGATTCTTGATCAGATGCAGGGAATCGGAATTGATCAAACTTAGAAGTTTGAACGTATTCCTTAACAGACTTAGTAGTATGTAGACCAACTAATTTTTTTATGGATTTTGTGACTCTATTTTCTGAAACACGACCATAAATACTATAAGGATTTACAACAGGGTAAGATGTAGGAGGAACTCGAACATCTTTTGGTTGATATTCTATTTCATATAAATAATCTAATTTAGAAGAAGTAGAAGTGCGGAAAGAAGAAGAATTAGATAAACTAGAAGTAGAAGAAGTCGAAAGACGTGCAGATTCCATGAATGATAAAGAGTCTATCCCCTTAGCTATTAACCATTGATAAGCAGTCTTATCTAGTGAGCAAAGCTGGCGTTGGCAAGTATTTCAAAAGTAGATAATTGAAATATTTTGACAAACGTAGGCAATGAAACCCATGATCATACACCGCATGCTCTTGACCACATAACGACACTCTCTTGGCCTCGGAGGGTCTAGGCGTTCCCCAGTGCGTACTGATCACGTTTCCCACAGACATGTTTATACTTATCTCATAAGCTATGAGATGGTCCGTACTTAATGTTAATTTAAGTTTCTAGTGTTCTGCCGGATAGTCAGCCTCCCGTTTTCTGATGTGAGAGATCCACGCGAAGTGGCAGTCACAGAGCATACTGGTCAGGGGGACTATGCTTCATACTGGATAGTTTTGACATTGGGTAGAACATCAGAAAATTCCAAAAGAGATTGACCAATATGGGGCTGAAGGACATATTTGCCATTAGTAATAGTAGTGCCAAGTAACTCAACGGAAGTTTGTCCAAGAAGCATCTTCTTTTCAGAGAGCATAATACCATATTTTATGAGAATATCATAGAATTGTTGAAGAAGGTGATTGTGAGAGGAAGCATCAGCAGAAAAGAGAAGAATATCATCAATATAGATGAGGGCGTTTGCTAGAATGGGTTGGAAAATGGTAATCATGGCCTTTTGAAAGCAACTAGGAGCATTTTTCAGACCAAAAGGCATAACTGTCCATTGGTAATGTTTATCAGGTATACAAAAGGCAGTTTTGGGCCGATCATCGGGATGAATACCAAGTTGCCAAAAACCAGCTTTTAAATCAAACTTAGAGAAGATACGGGCATTAGAAAGATGCTGGAATAGGCTATGTTTCATAGGAAGTGGAAATTTGTCATCAGAAAGGAAGCAATTCAAAGGTTGATAATTGATGACAAGCCGAAGTTTGTTGCGTTTTTGTTCAGCACGATTATTGACATAGAAAGCTTCACAAGCCCATGGAGAGGAAGTGGGTTCAATGAGACCTTCTGTTTGGAGTTGAGTTAATTCTTGGGTTGCTAGAGAAAGGTGTTCGGGATTCATACCACGATGACTAGCTTTAGTAGGATTAATATCTTCATTCTTTTTGAAGGGAAGATGAACAAAGAAGATAGAGTTAGTCCATAAAGGTTTAGGATGTTTTTTGAGGAATTCAGAATGAGAATTTGCACAATAGTCACTTATGAGTTTGGTTTTGATAGGATCAAAGGGTTCGGATAAGTGAAGGTTAGGAATTTGAGACCAGGTAAGGAAGTTTTGTTTATGGGAAAGTCCTTTGTCTAACCAACGTAAATTTTGGAATTTATGGAGGATATCGAAGCCAATTAAAAGATCTTTGTCAGGAAGGCTAGAACCAAGAAATTGGTGTTTAATGGTCAGGTTTGGAAAGAGTTTAACCAATATAGGTTTACTGATTTTATCAATAATGAAACGTTCACCATTGACTGCATGAAAAGCTTGTTCATGAGGTTTCCAATATTCTTTAGGGATAATATCAGGATTAAGGATAGATTGAGAAGCACCAGTGTTAAAAAAGGCTATGAAAGGAATGGGTTTGGAATAATGATCTGTAAGGATCTGAACTTGGGCCATAGGAATAGGTTGAGTAGAAGTAACTGGATATAGTGCTTGTATAGTATATACCTGAGGTATAGTATCGTTAATTCCAATATTTGCAATCTGCTCACAGAGGAGTGTAGAACTGTGAACTGGAGGTTCATCATCATCATCACTACTGGGATAACGAATAGCGAGAATAGTTGCTGGTGAAAACTCATCATCAAGAGAAAATACTGATTCAATATCAGAGAAATCTGATTCATCAGCAGCATATGTAGCAATTTGCTGTAAGAGTTTCACACTTTTATCCCGGTTGGGACAATTCTTAGCAAAATGACCAAACTTGTTGCAAAGATAACATCAGGAAGATGTTTTGCCTTTAACTTTTTTCTTGCGTAAGTATCGCCATTTGCGTTTCTTCTTAAAGCGACGAGGCTTTGGACTATCGTCTGGAGGACGAGACGTTGAGAAGATTTTTTGTGATACTTATGAAACTTGGACTTGGACTTAGTGTGCTTAGAGCGACAAGTAAGACAAGAGCAATCACGTTTATTGCATTTGATAGAAAGATAAGTTTTATCACAAGTAGACTGAATCTTTTTTCCAATAGACTCGAAATTTCTAAAGAAAGTAGTCTGATTACACAAAGTTTCTAAAGCTTGAAGAGTAAACTGGAAAATTTCACCTAGAGAAGTTTGTTGGAGTGTAATACGTTTTGTATTCATAATAGTAGTGGTGTTATCACCAAGTGGTTCTGGTAAAGAAGCTAGAAAAGCTTGTTTGAGATTAACATCGTCCATAATTACACATTTGCCTCCCTGTAGTGTAAAAAGGGGAGCTCCGCATGATGTAGAGCTCCGGCTCAAAAAAAATCCTTCATGCTAATGCCGTTGTGTCCCGTGCCCCTTTTAACACTTTTTAACCATGATTAAGCTTAATTAAATAAAATTAATAATTTTGTTTTTCTAAAAGCCATGGTTAGATTGCTTAACCCTAAGGGTGAGTGAATCCTAACCACGGTTGATGGGTGGTGAAAAGACCGCATGGACCAATGAGACTTCTAAGTTGACTGGGTCCGTTTTCCATTTCTCATTTTTTTTGGGCTTTCATGCTAACGGATAGGGGTGATATCGAGCCGAGTTGAGTAGTGGTGTGTTCAAGCTTATTTTTTTATTAAACGAGCTCGGAAATCATGTTCAAGCTTGACTCGTTTATTAAATAAACGAGCTCAAGCTTTACTAGCCGAGCTCGAGTAGTTCACCAACAGCTTGCTTTATTGGATATAGCTATTTTATTAGGTAAAAAGTTTATCATCCTAGGCAAAGAAATCATGGTTTTAATTAAAATTTTAGTATAAAATTATAATTATATAAAGAGTATTCTTATCATATAAAATATATTATATACTATTAATCTTTATTAGTATATAATAGATATACTTAATTTTAATATTTAAATGAAATAAGTATATTTTAAATATTTTAGTAGGTTAATTTGTATATCAAATCGAGCTTTTATCAAGCCGAGCAAGGGTGTGTTCAAGCTTGGCTCGTTTGGTAAACGAGTTCGAAAACAGTATTCAAGCTCAACTCATTTACTAAATAAACGAATAATATTCAAGCTTTTAATGAACTCAAGAACATTTTGTTCAATAACCGCCCATACTAACGGACCACAGGATCCTCTTCTAAACTGACCACCCAATAGCAAATTGACACATGGCAATGAAACCGTTATTTTATTTTAACTTTATTTCTCTGTCCCAATGTGTTGAATTTGATTGGTGCGGTCAGTTTGGAAGAGGACCTTGGGTCCTATAATCAGGACTTGGATGGCTTCTATGATAGTTCTAGTAACACTTCCACATATTTCATTCTCAACAAGTTAGACTAATTTTGTCTTTACAACCTTGATGAGGAGACCGTATTAGAACATTACATTTATGACTTGGGATCTTCTCTAGTTGGTACTGACAAGGAGACCGCCAGCATCTAACTAGAATGCACAACATACCCCTTCACATCAACCAATGCATAGATTTTGTTGCACAGCCTTGGCAAGCGTGCACCTTCCAATTGGTGCTGGAGGTCGCTTTGCCAGCACCAACTGGAGAGGATCCTGTATCTACATTTAGTTGAGACTACTAATTAGCTCCAAAGATTCAATTGTAACATCTCAATCTGAATTTGGTGACCACCTCCCTCTCTTTATGAGAGGGTTGTGTGGGTGCACTAGGCCTTGTGCCAAGGGGTTGGGTGTGTGTGTTGGGGGAGTACTGTGTGTTATAATGTGTGGGTGTGCTTGCGTGTTAACCAAAAAAACTGAATTTGGTAATGCATCTCCAGCCGGGGAAGCTTGTGGAGCACCAAGCAGAAACTTGGTGGTCAGAGAACCGTTAAAAATTATATGAGAAGTACTTTGTTTGGGGTCAGACGTCGTCAGTAGCATCTAGCCAAGTCTAGCCAGAGATCAAAGGATTGGTTATGGTGATGGATCGGTTTGAACCGAACCGATTGTACTGGTTAGGGTGGTGTCTTTCGTGATCGTCTTAGGAATGTGATGGTTGCCTTTGCTGGTAGAAATGAAGAGAACAACATTTTGTCCCCTGAGTTAATTGCAGTGAAAAGTAGTTTAGAGATGGTAAATAGTCAACTACCTGGGAAATGGATTTTACAATCCAAAGCTGGACCTCATTGGTCCATGCGCCCCCCCCCCCCCCGCTTAAATACCAATCAATTGTGGTGGGTATTTAAGAGAGGGGGCATGGACCAATGAGGTCCAGCCTTAGATTGTAAAATTCGTTGTATGCTAATCACTTGCATTTACTTCTTAGGGATTGGTTCTGATTCATAGCATAGAAGATCCTCCTTGGAAGCTTAAAGACTCATCATGGATATCAAACGGCATAGAAGATCCTCCTTGGAAGCTTAAAGACTCATCATGGATATCAAACGGCATAGAAGATCCTCCTTGGAAGCTTAAAGACTCATCATGGATATCAAACGGCAGATACTCCGGTTTTTTGTTTTGTGTTTTTTTTTTTTTGGGTAAACTGGAATCTATTGAGAACACAAAGACGCAGACAACCCAAAAGTGCCCTAAAGAACAGCGGCCTTAGCCAAATCATGAGCACGCAAGGTATGCTGCCTAGGAGCATACAAGATCTCTATACAAAACATGGGCCCTTGTAGCAAAAAACGAGGCAGCAGAATTTTTACATCTAGAAGCTGGTTACTAATAGCTGGAATGCATGATTCGGGAGTATAGATAGCTTGGACTACGTTTTTGGCATCAGTGAGTTTTCTTGACAGAGGAAAGCCTCCATTGGCTCAGGATACTTGCCATCTAAAAGGGTTTACTATTAAAAATAAAATCATTTCGGCCTTGCCAAATTTTTCATAGAAGTATAGCCCAGAGATAAAATCCACTCAATTTACAAGGATCCTTCTCATCTTGAAGTAAAGAGAACCAATGGAGGGGCCATTCATGTATAGAGGAAGGAAGACATTGAGAGCGTAAAATTAGAGATGAGGCAAACCACAAACACGAAATGAGAGGACAGACCCCAAAAAGATGCCACTAGGTCTCTGAAGCAACACTACAAAGGAGACAGTGAGTGTCCACATTAACGTGACGGTGGGCTAGATTAACCCGGACTGGAAGGGAGTTCAGGAAAGCTCGCCAAAGGAATAATTTAATGTTTGGGGGTAAGGTACCAGACTAGAGCCAACGGCAAAAAGGCCTATGGTGGAGATTAGGAGTAGCACTTCCGGAAGAAGGAGGGATAGGCACTGGGGGACCATTTAGTATGTAATGATATGCCAATTTAATTATAAATTGCCCTTGTGAGGTCCATTTCCAAAAAGGCCGATCCTTAGCCGGATGGAGAGGGAGTAGAAGATTAAGGATACGAATAGCTATAGGAGGTGGGAAAAGAGATGAAACTAATGCCGTATTCCAAGTTGAAGGAGAGGACAAAAGATCAATCACCTTGTTATAATTGCAACTTGGGGGTCGATACAAACGAATGTGACTAGGGGAAGTACCAGGAATCCAAAATTCATTCCATATACTTATTTGCTGGCCTCAACCTATATCCCAAGCAAGACTCTCAGAGACTATAGTTCGAGTGGATAGGATGCTATGCCAATCCCAAGAATCTGATGGTTTAATAGAAATATCACGGATACCCAAACTCTAAAAGTATTTGGCCTTAGCAACCCGAAACCATAAGGATTGGTGATCAGAGAATTGACCTTGAAATAGAAGCCAAAATGGTTTTGCCAGTAAAGCCAAGTTCATAACTTCCGTTTTCCGAAAACCCAATCCCCCAACAGATTTAGACGCACACAACCGGGCACACAACCGAGCCCAACTCAACCATTTGATTGATTGTTGGTGTAGTGCCCCAAAATCCCCCCTAGAAGTTAGGTAGGACTTTAGACGCTACTGTCATAACCTGGCAAACCATCCTGCAAAACATATAAGGCATACTATAGTGAAAATCTAAATAAGTGCGGAAGTGTAACTAACTTTTTCCTTTATATACCAAGTCAATATTCCAAATTTATATACAAAACATCTCAAGCAAAGGTGGTCATGTCCACCTATCAAAATACAAAATACAAGAAACTCACTAACTCTCCATTCAACAGTAGTCTAGATAGGGCCACCAATCTAGATCCCAGTCCTCCTGAGGCTGCAATGAGACAGGGGCCTCTTCTTCAACATACTCTTCCTCAACCCATGGCTTGAGGTTGAAGATATCCACCGGACCTGCCGACATGAAATGTATGGTTGAACATGAAATACTCAGCAAGCGCAAGCTACTAACTAACATTAGTAATAACATAAACAATTTCATGATTCTGATTTAAATGAAAAAATTGTACATGGCATGCATGAGACTAAGTGCGGACAAAACCCGTATAAAACTCTATATGCATAATTTATACTTATCCGTGAAATTATCGTTTCGTGTTTCAAAACATGTTCGTCGTTCTTAAAAACCATTCTTGTCTTGTTCTTGTTTCGTGAGAATCATGCTTGTCCTATCTTGTCATGTTGAATCACTTGTTCTTGTCTTGCTTTCCTTGTCATGCTTGACTTGTCTTATTTTCTTGAAGCCATATGTTAGTGCCCTAGGTGACTAATACCCGAACTATGTACTGGACGGACATATTAGCCTCACTAACATCTTTGATCGGCCCGATGTCCGGCATTATCATGTTTTTCCTTGAAGCCAAAGATGACATATCCTTGGTTATGCCCTATCCTTGACCGGCCTGATATCCGGCATTATCATGCGTTGTATGGAATCACGTGTCTCATCTTGACTTTTTTCCATATACTTATACTTAAAAACTTGGTTATACATGCATGCATGCTCGTGCATAGTGCGTTGTGAATATCATCATAGCATGGAAGTAATTGGATGATTAAAACATAGCATTCAAACATTTTATATATGTGGAAGATCTTTATAGAAAACCTACAAGGCATGTTATATGTGTAGCATTTGTAGAAAACCCCTAAAAACATCATAGTACTCTTGAAAAAGTTTTAAACATGGTAATCTCGAAACTAGGTATCATACATTTAGCATACATAGCATATGATATAGTTACTTAGCCTATTACATTCCACTCATGCTCAATAATCCATTCATTTTTAGGGAAACATGCTTGATTTGGTATTAGTACAAAATATTAACATTTAGAAGCTTGAAAACCTAAGTTGGAAATAGGGATGGCAATATGACCCACCCCCATAGGAGCCCCGACCTGCCCCACCCACCCCTATAGGGGTGGTTTGTTTTCAAATAAATCGGGGGTGGGGATGGGACACTATAAAAAATAAAGACTAGACTCGGTTTCGGGGCGAGGGCGGTTTTAGTATACCCCGCTCTGGTGCCCCGCCCGGACCACTTTAATAAAATATATATATATGTATATATAAGGCAATAGGGGCGGGGCCGGGGTAGGGATTTTATAAGTGGGGCAGGGCTGGTTTCACCATATATAAGCCTCGGTCGGGGGAAGGACGGGGCGGCTTTATAATCCGGTCGGGGCTGGGGAGGTAGAAAACCGCCCCGCCCCGCCCCGCCCCATTGCCATTCCTAGTTGGAAACAAGGTTATCACTAAGCTAGATCGTGAAAAGCAGTAACTATTTTACTCAAAAGGTTACATGGAAATCCTACCCCTTTAATATTTTCATTATCACTAATGTAGGTAGTAGAAATTACTAACCTTTAGGATTAGGGAAACTTGAGGATACTTGAGAAATGAGATCCAAGCTTTGTGGAAGAAGATCCACCCTTGAAAACAACGATTCAAGCTCTCCCTTGATCACCCAAACTCTCCTTGAGCAAAACCCTAACTTCTCCCCTTCTTCTTTTCTCTAATATCTCCAAAATGCAAGCTTGAGGGTTTATGAACCCTCAACCCATGAATTTGGGGTTATATAAAAAAAAGGGGGTGGTCAAAAGACCATCCTATCCTTAATGATTTGGTGAAAAAGACCAACTTGGGCTAAAACTCAAAGGAGCGATCGATCGGTTATAGGGATTGGTCGATCAGTCCAAAAATCACTCTCTGGAATAAAAACACCATACAAATTTTAGCCTAACTGATCGATCGGTCATGGGCATCGATCAATCGATAGGGGACGGATTGATCAGTCATGAAACGGATCTATCGGTTATGTTGGGTTTTTGCTTGTTTTGCTGTTTTTTTTCTCATTTTTAACACTTGAGACTTTTCCTACCTTTTGCATTTAACCCATTTGAACCTTTTGAACATTCTTAAGACTCTATCACATTTTTTAAAAAATACATTATTACTCAAAATGGAAACACCATATATTTTCATCATTGAAAACCACCCAATCACTTACATATAGCCTCAACCTTCACCGGCATTATTCACACACTATTCACCAGTTATACACATGAGGTTTTTGAGGTTCAAGCTTTGATCCCCAAAAAAAATCCCGTTGAAGACTATCTATTTGCCGAAAAAGATGTTTAGGAAGTTTAAAACATGACATAAGATAAGTAGGGATGGCAGAAGTAACTGCTTTGATAAGAATCTCTTTTCCCACTTAGGATAAAAATTTGGCAGTCCAATCCGAATCTCAGCATCTACCCTTTCACAAAGATATCGAAAACTGGAACTTTTGGAGCGACCAAGTTGTGTAGGAATGCCCAGGTAACGATCCAAAGCGGTTGATTGCCTGATACAAAAAAAGTGAGTCAGAACAAGGGAATACTAAGCAGAGGTATTTCAGCTGAAGAAAATGATGGATTTTTGGAAATTGATCATTTGTCCAAAGGCTGCATAGTATTGAGTTAAAGCATTTTTCAAGTGGTTTGCATCATAAAGGGGAGCCTTGGAGAATAAAAAATAGTCATCTGCAAAGTACAAATGAGTAAGAGAAGGAGCACCACAAGCTAGACAAATCCCTTGAATTTGCCCAATGTTATTAAGGTGATGAAGGTAACTAGATAAGGCTTCAACACAGATGATGAAGAGATATGGTGAAAGGGGATCACCTTGACGAAAACCTCTACTGGGCTTGATATCTCCATAAGCCCTACCATTAATCAGGAATTGATAAGAGACAACAGAGAGACATTGAGTGATCAACTGTAACCATTGTGGGCTAAACCCCATCTTCTCTAGGACATGGATAAGAAAGGACCATTTGAATCGATCATAAGCCTTGTTCATATTGAGTTTGAGGTCCATGAGCTTGAGTCGACCTTTAGTCTTATGCCACAAATAATGAAGAACTTCATGAGCTAAAAAACAATTTTCATGTATCAAACGACCCGGGTCAAAGGCATTTTGTTCAGGGGATATTAAATTGCCGAGAACTTGATGCAAACGATTAGCCAAGACTTTGGCTATAATCTTATATAGCACATTACAAAGGCTAATAGGACGAAAATGGGTGATATGGGAAGGATGGGCGCGGAGTCTTAGGAATGACGGTGATAATAGTTTTGTTGATAGCCTTAAATAAAAAACCTTTGGATGAGCAGTCTAAGCAAGCTCAGGTAACAATGGCCCCCCAGAATATCCCAATAGAGTTGAAAAAATAGGGCTGGATACCCATCCAGACCAGGGGCTTTGTGAGGACCAATCTGAAAAGTGGCCGTTTTAACTTCCTCAACAGTAAAGGGGAGTCAAGAAATAATTTATCCTCAGGAGAAAGAGAAGATGAGATAAGACAAGAATTGCTTGGGGGATGAGAAGAAGAGTATAAGTTTGAGAAGAAAGAAATGATTTCCGACTTAATGAGATCCTCGCTATCAAGCCGAGCCCTAGAAGACCCATTCAGAAATAGAATTTGATTATATACCCACGATGAACAGTTGAAGCATGGAAGAATTTGGTATTGCGATCACCCCAACGAAGCCAGTCGATCCTAGATTTGTGGGCCCAGAAGGTCTCTTCCCGATTAATCCCTTCATTGAGTTGAGAGTGAAGACGGGTTAATCTCAGAAGGGTCCCCAGGAGATGGGCCAAATTTTAATGAGGCTAATGCATCCTTGGAATTTTGAATTTGAGCGAGTAGGAATCCAAAGTCAGTTTTATTCCATCGGTGTAAAGCGATTCGAATTTCTCGGAGCCAATTCCAAATACGGTACGTAGGAGAGCCTGGGGAAGTCTGTGCCCAGACCTGAGAAATGGTATTACCACACCGTGGATGTGAGATCCACATTGATTCAAAGCGAAAAGGTTGAGGACCACTCCAAGAGCCTGGACTAGTGTTTAAGAGGAGAGGACAGTGATCTGACCCACCAAAAGCCATATGGAAGACTATAGATTCAGTGTACTAAAGAAGCCAACTGGAGTTGGCCAAGCATCGGTCAAGTCTTTCTTTGATGTTAACAGAATGCCCACGATTGTTTGTCCAGATATAAGGGTTGCCTTGAAAGCCCAAATCTTAAAGCCCACAAGAATCCAGTCACCTTCTTACTCGATTGATACGCCTAAAGGGCATAGGAAGACCCCCCCAATTTCTCAGAGGAAGATAAAACTTGGTTGAAATCACCCACACATAAGATAGGACTCGGCCAAGATTGACATATATGTAGAAGTTCCTCCCAAATCATCCATGATCTCATCGAGTGAGGATGAATATAAACTCCTATAAGAAGAAAGGTAAAAGTGGTATGCATATCAATACAACATCCAACAATCAGATACTCAGACATTTTTATGGGAAAAAAACTGTACTGAATCAAACCATAATAACCAATGTCCACCCACTGAACCCACGGGATTAATAAGAATCTTATGGTTATATTGGTGGAGAAAATTCTAACGATCAAAAAAGCTGGAAGTTGATTTTGTCTCTATAAGCCATATAATCTCCGGTCGAGGATAGGATACTAGATCCCTAAGGTGCTGAATTGTCAAAGGTCGATCGAGCCCTTGACAATTCCAGCTTAATAGTATCATGGCGACCCTAGGGCTGTTTCGGGGACAGCCGCCATAATCCCTTCTTGAAGAGAACCATAATCCAAGGATATAGTAGATGAATGAATTGAAGATTGGGTTGATACCACTCTGGTATGAGATGAGATGCAAAGGATCACCTGGTTTGCACTGTGGAAGGAATGCTGAATAGAGAAAGTTTCCGATTCACGAACCACAACCTCGATCTGACTTGTGTGAGAATGTTGTTGCTGATGGTTCTTTATGGCCCAATGTCTTTTCTTACGAGCTTCGTTAGAAGACTATGGGGTGGTATGCTCTGAAGATCCGTAAAGAAGAAAAGACTAGCTGCACTGGTAGTCATAGGAGCAAAGAACCAAAAATCGAGAGGTGAAGAGGTCCCGAAGAGTGGAACACCAGTCGGACCCCCTAGCAATAACTGCGATTGGCCAATCACCAAACATTCCACATTTGTCGCCTTAGTTTTCTTTGTGACAATAGAAGGATCGTCATTAAAGGAAGGACCTAGCCAGTGACGCTTTCGATCCGGGCTTGGTGACAACATAAAAGAGAATTGCAAAGTTCAGGGGGCATAAATACCTTGTCAGTCAATAAAGTGGGCAATAAATGCTCCCTATTCGTTCGGTCTGAAACTGTGGATAAAAGGGGAGGATCCTCCAGCTGGAAATTGGGTAAAGGGGAAGAAGCATTAAATGTAGGTGATGTCCCAGCAGAGATTAATTGAGGGAGTAATGGTAAAGGCACATGTGATATTTCAAGGGAGAAGATCAAGGACTATGTACGGTCTGCAACGGCGCACCCTGGACCCTACCCTTCTTCGACTTCTCTTATTACGACCCTGCCCAGGTTAGAAGGAACCATGAGATCGAGACCCGGTTGGTCGACGGATCGGACCGCAACCGCCAAATTGTTGTCTTCCGTAATGGCCGCTAACTGAGATTTGGAAACCGAAGGGGGAACTGAAGATGTGGCCACCCTTCGCTAATCCGCATCGCTGGGGCCAATGCGGTTGGAAGGATTGCCTATGGATCCACCATGGCCACTAGGCCGGAAAAAACGCATAGAGTCAGCTCGCAACCAAGGACCAAAGGCTTCGACAAAAGCCATTTCTGTGCTAGCCATTTCAGTTTAACAATGCCGAAGATCATGGCCCAAGAGACTGCACCAGAAACAGAAAGAGGGAAGACGTTCATATTTTATTTTTACCATAGCAGGTTTAGCATCTTCCCGAAACAATTTAAGCTGATACCGGAGAGGCTTTCGAGTATCAAGATTAATACGAACACGAAGAAACTGGCCTTGAATCACCTCACCACAAGGAAGATCAACATCTAGTACGTCCCCAAGTTCAGACCCAAGGCGAAACCCAAATGGCTGCATCATCATTTCTGGAGGGAGATCATGGAACTGGATCCACCATGGTGTATGGGTAAACTTAATATCTGAGGGAGTACAATTTGGACGCCAACATTGCAATTGTAAGATGTCCACTATACGCCCAAAGGTTCGTTCATCAAAACCTGATTGATCTCGTTCATGTTCAAACTTAAAAAAGAAGATATCATTAGTTAAAGCAAGCACATGAACTAGCTCTCGAAGACGCCAAGAATGGACCATAGTCTGAGTGGCAGCCGTCCAGTTAATAGGGCGATGATCAGTGAGAAAATGCCCAAACAAGCAGTGACGTCCCTGCTGTCGAGCAACAGCTAGAAGGTTATTGATAAGTATAATTTCTCTTTTAGTTTTGATGAGGTCATTGTAGTGCTATCAAAATTTCCAAAAACCTGCACTAAAAAAAAATATTAGAACATAAAATTGTATAGTAGTAAGTATGAGTATCAAACCACAAGTAGAGGAAAGAAAGTTAATGAAGCAATTATGAAACTAAAATAAACTAAGCAAAAAGAAAAGAAAAGAGATTTTTGGATGATTCTTTTTTCGTAAAATAAGAAAATGACAATTAAAATGTGAGAAATAATTTATGGATGTGAAGCTCAAGGAGAAGGATTACTACCATGAAGTTGTAGAAATCTCATCCTCATTGCTTTATTAATTTCTTGCAATTTTTTTACTCAAATAAGAAGAGAAGACTTTATCTCTCTCAAATGAAAAATATGGAATTAAAATTTAAATAACCTATTAATAATTAATATAATGATTTAAGCCATAGAAATGAGGGAATGATCTCTTATAATGAAGAGGTCTTTTCCTTCGACTTGAAATCAATATATAAATTTTTAATACAAAAATAAAATAAAATTTAGATTTTTTTAAAAAATTGTTTTAAATGTTGGAGAGGCAAGCATTACATGAATCCAAATTTAATTGAAAAACAAGCAATCTAGTTCTCACTAAAAAAACATAACATATAAGAATAAAAAATTAAGGTGCGATTGAATTGCAAGAGAACTAAATAATAACAAAAAGGGATTAATCTACTTCTTCATGTAGTGGATCCCTCTCCTTGATGGGAGGGTTCTCAGCCTTCCATGAGAAGGTAATAAACTAAAAACTATTAAAAGAAAAAGAAGAGAATAAAATAAGCAACTACTAAATTAAATAAATGCTCAATTATATTGATGACAAATAAAAATTACAATGCTTAAAGAATATAAACTGAAATTAAAAAAAAAACTAAAATTCACCCCAAGAAATTAGACTAGAAATGAAGAAATTAGAGCACTTCTACCTTATGGATGATCCCTCAAAAGAGAGAGAGGTGAGGGATATTTATAGCCAAAAATGGAATCAAAAGGGAATCTCTACAAGTTGATTTGGCTAGGGAGGAGAGATTTAGGATTAGGGTTTAAAAGGGAAGAAAAAAAAAGAAGAGAGAGAAAAACAAAAAGGAAAGAGAGAGGAAAACTCAAGGCAAAAGAACCCTACGATTTGCTCTTGTGGATGTGTGATGTCATGTGTCCTATTTAGGACATGTACATATTTAGGGTGGAAACAAAAGAGGAAAGAAAGAAAAAAGAGAGAGAAAAAGAAATAAAGAGAATAAAGAAAATGAGAAGATTGGAGAGGGAAAGAGGAAAGAAAAGTGTTCTTTTACTAAATACCCAAAATGACCCCAATTACAACACTTAATTACAAGCCGATGCCACCAATTAGAATTTCCATTATTCTCTATCATTTTGAGCCATTGATCTTCATCCAAGGTCTAATCTTTGATCGAGGGAGTTTGATTCTCTTCGATCGCGGGCCTCAAAATCTATCTATGGGCTTTAAATGTCTCCGGCGGGCCTTTATTGGGTATTTCTCTCTTCTAGACTCTTTTTAACCATCGATCTCTTTTTGGTGCTCGATCTAGCGGGTGAGAGTGATGCTATTTGAATATCCCGACACTCGAGAACCATCCGATTGGGGCTCTTACAATGAAAAATACACATAATAAGTCTTTTTTAAAGAAAGTTGTGTAACTTGATCATCGAGACTTGTATGAATGCATGCAAATATACCATTTTTGTTAGAAAAATGTGTTCTACGCAATGGTGAAGATAAAATACAGCATTCTACGTATAAAAATAGAGTTATACCCAAGAGACAAGTGATAATGTCTTTTTAAAGTAAGGATAATTTTACATTTTAAAGACATTATCAGTTATCCTTGAGTTGGACAATCCTATTGTTATCTCCTAAGGATAGATTCATCAAGTCAACCAGTAAATCCATCACAACTGGACACACTGAGCAGGAGCAGTGGAAGAGAGTAGAGTGGTGGAAGGACAAAACCTGGGGAGAGGAAAGTAAAGAGCTTCAGCGAAGGAAGCAAGAAGAGACTTCATAAGGAAGCAACTCGGTTTTGAGTCTTGTTATATCTTTCATATAACCAGAGAAATAAAGAGGGGGCTGATTTTCTTGCAAAATTATGTCCCTCCAATTGAAAAGGGTTTTGTATCCTGTTGATTTTCTGGACATTCTAAAGAGTTTCTTGTCTGAGGATAAAACCAGGTGTAACAACCTAAGAATGTAGCGAGACCGTGCTTGTGATGCACGGATCTCAAAATTTCATTAAATCCATTTTTGAAATTTTGAGATCTGTGCATCACATGCACGGTCTCGGTGTAGTCTCGACCCATTGCGGTCTCACTAGCATTTTTCTTTTAATATAGCTGATCAGGGTCTACCTTAACCTTAGCTTACCATTTAAAAAAAGATTTTGTAGCCTTTTACAATCACAAACAGTGCCATCCCATTGAGATACATGCCTACACGGCCACACCCATCCAAAAGTGTACGATGTCTACCTCCATAGTCATGGTCGAGAAGCACCCTTCAAAATGATCAAATTCAGAATTGGTTCTGAAGCATAGCTTTAGGAAATTAAAAAAAAGAAGGAATGCTAAGTGTACTCTAACGAGTGGAGTCGGGGGAAGGAGGGCAACTGCATGCCCAAAAATTTTGAAGAAATAAAAATAATACTATATTTTTTCAAGGGGTGTAGCCATAGGCAAGGGACAATTGTTCCTTAAACTTTTGAAAAAAGATATCTTTAATACTATATTATTTAATTATTTAATGTGACATAGCAATGGGGAAAGGGACATCTACCCCTTAAACCAGGAGAAATGTTACCCCTAAGATATATATGAAATGTAGAAACCTGGAATTGAGTTCCCTAGGCTGTGAATAGTGTCATGAATAGTGTCGCGACCCAAAATACCCCCTAGGAGTTAAGGATACTTTGACTCGTGACCGCCGTATCATACCTCCAGTATGATACATAAGGCACACGTGGAAACCTGTCAGAGTACCTGAATATACATAGCGGAAACGAAATACAATGCACAACGGAAAATAAAATACTAAACATAGCGGAAGCAAAATGAATACTCCTATAGCTTGGCTCAAGTAAGAACCAACAAGTATACGTGTGTGAGAAACCCAAAAGTGGAGTGGACAAACCCCACACTCACATAACAAAATGACACAGGTTCTAAGTCGGTCGATCAACAAGAGTCGAAGTCACGACTCCTATCTAAAGCACCATCGTCATGATAGTGATCCATGGAAGGCTCCGGGTCACGGTACTCTTCCTCGACCCAAGGTTCTTCGCCACACAAATCGAATGGAACCCGAGCACCTGCCGATCATAACAATATCGACTGAGTATGGAATACTCAGTGTATACAAACTAATAACAATAAAGCGGTTAGGCATAGAGCATACAAGACATGGAGAATGAAATCCGTAAAATCCTTAAAACATGGAAACCGTGAAAGCATATGTGAGATAATATTCGAAACCAAAACTGTAACCGTGTGAGTCAATCGATAATCATAGCCTTATGAGTTCTTGTGAGTTCATGGAGTTACTTAGAGTCATTATGATCCGTAGAGACATAGAGCATAGAGCAATACCGTAGAGCATTTCCATAGAGCATAACCTTAGAGATCTTAGAGCATTTCATTGTGATCCGTGGAGCTTGTGAGACGATCTTAGAGCATTATCATAGAGTTTCCTTGTGAGCATGGTATGATCCTTAGAGCTTGTGAAACGATCTTAGAGAAATCATAGAGTTACTTAGAATCATTCATTATTCGTCTTTTCGTGAAAAACCTTTATTTGTACTTTGAGAAATCCATGGAAACCATCGGTTCATGCGAGATATGCGAGCATATGCACTTAATAAGAGAAATCATCGTATTTAAGCATAGAATCCCTTAGAGGTATTTTATCAAACACTTAGAGTGCATCATAATAGTAACCTTCATCCAAGTATATAATCACACCTTTTCATACATAGAATCAATACATATAGATAGGGCATATATAAGAAGAATCATATCTAGTAACTAGTAGGATTGCAAGATTGTAGTAGAGTGTATCTACCTTGGTGAAATCAAAGATTTTGATTCCCAAAGGCTTGAACAAGCAATAACCTTGTGTTCTTGGTTGAGAATCACCAAGGGAAGTGGAAGAACCTTGATCTTCCACAAGCTTGATCAACAAGTAGTTCCTCTCCTTCTTCTCTCTCTCAAAATCTCCTAAGATAGGGCACAGAGGGTTTCTGAAACCCTAAGGCACGAACTCAGCCTATTTATAGGCAAGGGGTGGTGTTTAAAGTCTTAAACACCCTTAATGAAGAAAAACTGCGTATGACCGATCGATCGGTGGTATGGACCGAGCGATCGGTGGCTTACCGGTCGATCGGTGTTATGACCGAGAGATCGGTCAAAAACACACTCTCTGGAATTTTTCCCCATACAAAAAAGTTAACCGTGCGACAGCCATCGAGCGATCGGTAGTGGACCGATCGATCGCAGGTAATGACCGAGCGATCGGTGCTCTGTTATGTCTGGACTGTTTTGACCATATCTTTTGACTCGCTCATCGGATTTCGACGATTCAACTTGCGTTGGATCCGTCTTTCGAAAACGAACATTTCTGAAGTTTCGGAATTTCCGATTTCTCCCTTATTTATTAATTAGACTACAAAAACGGCCAATTAGCTACGAAGGTGCTATTCATTAAGGATGAAAAAGTCCGGGGTGCTACATTCTCCCCCCCTTACAAAAATTTCGTCCTCGAAATTTGGACGATACATACATGCGTAAAACCATAACAAAATACAAGGGAATTCCCAAGGCCTTAAACAAATAAATGGGGGTACTTCTCTCGTACTTCGGCTTCTCGCTCCCATGTAGCCTCTTCCTTGGAATGATGCTGCCACTTCACTAGGACTAAAGGGATAGTCTTGGTTCGCAACACTTGATCTCGACGATCCAGAATCTGAACTCGTTGTTCAACCAACGTAAGATCCTCTCGAATCTCAACAGGATCAAGAGCGATGACGTGAGACGGATCTGAAATGTATTTTCTAAGCATAGAGACGTGAAATACATTATGGACCGCTGCCATGTGAGGCGGTAGTGCTACCCTGTAAGCAACCTCACCAACCCTTGTGACGATCTCAAATGGTCCCACGTACCTAGGACTGAGCTTTCCCTTCTTCCCGAATCGCATGATTCCCCGACTCGGCGAAATCTTCACAAAGACCCGATCTCCAACTCGGAACTCTAAATCTCTGCGGCGTATATCCGCATAGCTCTTCTGCCTATCCTGAGCACTTTTCAATCGCTCCCGGATAATTTTGACCCTTTCTGCGGTCCGCTCTATCAACTCAGGACCAAGAATCTTCCTCTCACCAACTTCATCCCAGTATAGCGGTGATCGACAACTCCGACCATACAGAGCTTCAAAAGGTGCCATCTGAATGCTTGCCTGATAGCTATTGTTGTAGGCAAACTCAACCAACGGCAATTGTTCCTCCCAACTACCCTGAAAATCCAGCATACAAGCTCGGAGCATATCCTCCACTACTTGATTCACCCTCTCCGTTTGTCCATCGGTCTGAGGATGGAAGGCGGTACTGAATTCTAAACGAGAACCCATAGCATCCTGAAAAGTTTTCCAAAACCTGGAAGTAAACCGAGGATCTCGATCAGACACGATAGAAACTGGCACACCGTGCAGTCGAACCACCTCCTTAACATATAGGGCTACCAACTGATTTGCATTGAACGTAGTTCGGTACGGAATAAAATGTGCAGACTTAGTCAACCTGTCCATAATCACCCAAATAGCATCGGAGCCCTTCGCCGTTCGCAGCAAACCCACAATGAAATCCATCGAGATGTTCTCCCATTTCCACTCCGGAATAGGAAGGGACTGCAAAAGACCTGCCGGCCTTTGATGTTCGGCTTTTACCTGCTGGCAAATCAAACATCTGGCGACGTACTCAGCGACTTCCCTCTTCATGTTTCGCCACCAGTAGTGCTTCTTGAGATTCTGGTACATCTTAGTACCTCCCGGATGTACCGTGTACTTTGATCGGTGAGCTTCATTCAAAATTTCATCCCTCAAAACTGTGTCGGCGGGGACACACAACCAGCCTTTAAATGTGATAGCACCATCATCATTTAAAGCGAACTCCTGATGGCCGTTACTCACCGACTTGTCTCGGTAAGCAAGCAACTCAACATCTGAATTCTGTAACTCCTTGATCTGGCTCAGGATCTGTGGCCTAACCACCACGTTGGACATTATCGGCCCATAGGTGACATGCCTGAGAGTAGTGTCCAAATGACACATATCATGTAATAACTTCCACTCTTGCACTCTCAATTGAGCCATAACTCCGTAAGGTTTTCTGCTAAGAGCATCGGCTACCACGTTAGCCTTACCCGGGTGGTACTGGATGGAACAGTCGTAGTCCTTCATGAACTCCATCCAACGACGCTGCCTCATATTCAACTCCTTCTGGAGGAAAAGATACTTCAAGCTCTTGTGGTCTGTGAACACCACGAACTCTTCTCCGTAGAGGTAGTGACGCCAAAGTTTCAGTGCAAAGATGACTGCAGCGAGCTCTAAGTCATGTGTGGGGTAGTTTTGCTCATGCTCCTTCAGCTGACGGGAAGCATAGGCGACCACCTTTTTATGCTGCATCAAAACACATCCAAGTCCCACTAGTGAAGCATCACTATAGACTTCAAAACCACCGCTCCCAGATGGAACTGTAAGAACAGGAGCCGAAGTAAGCTTCTTTTTCAACTCCAAGAAACTAGCCTCGCACTTATCACTCCAAGTGAACCTCGTGTTCTTCCGTGTGAGATAGGTAAGCGGAGCTGCTAAACTTGAAAATCCTTCCACAAACCTTCTGTAATATCCTGCCAACCCGAGGAAACTACGAATTTTGGTGACACTCTTCGGCCTTTCCCAATTCATCACCGCTTCAATCTTTGCAGGATCAACTGAAATACCTTCAGCAGATACCACGTGTCCAAGAAAAGACACCTGGTTCAGCCAGAACTCACACTTGCTCAACTTAGCATACAGGCTATGCTCTCGAAGTGTCTGCAATACCAGACGGAGATCTCTCGTGTGATCCTCCTGTGACTGTGAATACACAAGGATATCATCTACGAACACGATCACACATTGATCGAGAGACGATCTGAACACCCGATTCATCAAATCCATGAATGCTGCCGGCGCGTTAGTCAGTCCAAAAGACATGACCAAAAACTCGTAATGACCGTATCGAGTTCGGAATGCTGTCTTCGGAATGTCCTCTTTCTTGATCTTCAACTGATGATAACCAGATCGAAGGTCAATCTTGGAGAAAAACTGCGCACCCTTCAATTGGTCAAACAAGTCGTCTATCCGAGGCAATGGATAACGATTCTTGATCGTGACCTTGTTCAATTGCCTGTAATTAATGCACATACGCATTGATCCATCTTTCTTTTTCACGAAGAGGACCGGAGCTCCCCAAGGTGAAACACTTGGCCGGATAAAACCAAGGCCTT
The DNA here is from genome assembly GCA_015143295.1 of Tetracentron sinense. NCBI lineage: Eukaryota > Viridiplantae > Streptophyta > Magnoliopsida > Trochodendrales > Trochodendraceae > Tetracentron > Tetracentron sinense. The sequence goes on along the minus strand of CM026555.1, from coordinate 18,271,708 downwards.
GCAATTCTTCTAACTGCTCTTTTAACTCCTTAAGCTCAATAGGGGCCATCCTATACGGAGCTCTTGAAATCGGAGCTGTGCCTGGAGCTAGCTCAATCACAAACTCGATTGCACGATCGAGAGGCAATCCCGGCAAGGTTTCCGGAAAAACATCCATATACTCACATACCACCGGAATGGGTGTGGAGTCTCGCACTTCTACACCTTCGAGACTAAGAGCTGCAAAGCGGGCAATGTCTCTTCTCTGAAGTCCCCTGAAATGAAACGGCTTTAACCCCACGGGTTTAAAATGCACCACCTTCTCGAAACACGCCATGTGTCCATGGTGAGTTGAGAGCCAATCCATACCTAGGATGACATCGAAATCCCAATCCTGAAATCCCAGAAGGATCAAGTCGACTGGCAACTCGTGCTGCATGACTTGTACAACACTATCTGGATACACTTTATCTGTCTCAATAGATTTTCCCAATGGAGTCGAAATGGACAACTCCCTAAGTAGCTTGCTTGGCTCGGACGTAAAGCCTTTGGCAAAGCTTGGTGAAACGAACGAGTGAGTGGATCCTGTGTCTATCAACACTCTTGCCAAACATTCATTTACGAGCAACGAACCTGAGAATTTGAATCATCCCAGTTATAACACAACTGTACATATAGATACAAACATCGCAAAACACCACATAGGATATATATAGATACGAACATATCATGGCAATATTAGAACTTCGACAAAGACTAGTTCACGCGTACCTTGCACAACATCATCAGATGCCTGTGCGTCTCTATCAGTCATGGCAAAGACTCTGCCCTGGTTCGCCTGACGAGGCTGCTGGGTAGGCTGCAAGGATCTAGAGGCCTGAGATGAAGACCCCTGAAGTGAATTCTGCCTGCCTGGAGGCCGAACTCCCTGTGATCCAGACTGTGACTGCTTGCGCGGGCAATCTCGAATCATATGGCCCATCTCGCCACAGTGGAAGCATCCACCTGACATTCTTCGGCAATCTCCAGTCTTATGCCGACGACCACATACGGCACACTCCTCAAATGTCTGCGATGTGGAGGAAGCCGGAGGCATAACCCTCGTAGCTTGCGATGCCGTAGGACGCGGTGCTTGAGGCGCAAAAGAAGGTCTCTGAGCCGACATCGGCTGGGAGAACTGGTACGGTGCAGTCCTAGTCCTTTTCTCTGAAGAACTACTCGACTGACCCCGAGACATGCTCTTCCCGAAGCCACTGTCTCTTCTTCTCACGAAGTCTTCCGCATTCTTTTCGGTGATCTTCGCCTTCCCTACTATCTCTCTCCAAGACTCTACCTGGAGAATGGACACCCGATCTCGGATGAAAGCCTTCAAGCCCATCTCAAACTTCCTGACCTGTAGGTCTTCAGTAGCCACCAAGTGCGGAGCAAACCTAGACAACTCGGTGAACTTAGCCTCATACTCGGCTACGCTCATCGACCCTTGCTCCAAAAGCATAAACTCTCTCGCCTTTTGTTCCCGAATAAACCTGGGAAAGTACTGTTCCCTGAAAGTCTCTAAGAACTCCGCCCAAGTCCAGGGCACACCTGCCTTAGCAACATCTCTCTGCCTTTGGGCAGCTCTCCACCAGTGTTCGGCTTCACCTTCCATCACGAAAGAAGCCCATTCTACCCTTTGCTCTTCGGTACAACGGAGAGCCCGGAAGGTCTTCTCCAGCTGCATAATCCAGGACTCGGCCACCATGGGGTCCAGAGTGCCATAGAATGTAGGAGGCCGCAGTCTCCTAAAAGCTTCGAGCCCCGCGGTGTGATGCACCGGTGTAGGCACAGGCGTGGACGGTGGGGTAGGCATAGGCCTCGCTGCCAACAATGCCAAAGTCTCGGCTATGGAGTCCATAGCATTTGTGAAATACAACGGTTCCTCTTCTCTCGGAACTTCACTCTCGGCCCTCCGAGTATAGTAACCTCGACCCCGATTGACACGTCTCATGATATCAAATCCTGAGATTAATTTGGCAAAACATGAGTCTAACTTGGATACCAAACCTCACATATCATATAGCAATTCAATAATCATGAAATGCTATACCGCACATAGTACACATCGAGGTATATATATATCATCATATAATTATACTTTAGAGCCTATACTAGAACCTCGCATAGGATCACATCGATCTCGGATCCTATACTGACCTAAGGATTCACTTGATACCGGTTATGTCGTGGTAACAAGCCTAAGACAACTGAGTCCTTCTGAGTTCTAAGTTCAACTCATAGGAATTACTTCCGCTTAGGCCAAGCCTGAGTGACCTAAATAAGTCTGTCGTTAGACATAACTAGCTCTGATACCAAGTCTGTCGCGACCCAAAATACCCCCTAGGAGTTAAGGATACTTTGACTCGTGACCGCTGTATCATACCTCCAGTATGATACATAAGGCACACGTGGAAACCTGTCAGAGTACCTAAATATACATAGCGGAAACGAAATACAATGCACAGCGGAAAATAAAATACTAAACATAGCGGAAGCAAAATGAATACTCCTATAGCTTGGCTCAAGTAAGAACCAACAAGTATACGTGTGTGAGAAACCCAAAAGTGGAGTGGACAAACCCCACACTCACATAACAAAATGACACAGGTTCTAAGTCGGTCGATCAACAGAAGTTGAAGTCACGACTCCTATCTAAAGCACCATCGTCATGATAGTGATCCATGGAAGGCTCCGGGTCACGGTACTCTTCCTCGACCCAAGGTTCTTCGCCACACAAATCGAATGGAACCCGAGGACCTGCTGATCATAACAATATCGACTGAGTATGGAATACTCAGTGTATACAAACTAATAACAATAAAGCGGTTAGGCATAGAGCATACAAGACATGGAGAATGAAATCCGTAAAATCCTTAAAACATGGAAACCGTGAAAGCATATGTGAGATAATATTCGAAACCAAAACTGTAACCGTGTGAGTCAATCGATAATCATAGCCTTATGAGTTCTTGTGAGTTCATGGAGTTACTTAGAGTCATTATGATCCGTAGAGACATAGAGCATAGAGCAATACCGCAGAGCATTTCCATAGAGCATAACCTTAGAGATCTTAGAGCATTTCATTGTGATCCGTGGAGCTTGTGAGACGATCTTAGAGCATTATCATAGAGTTTCCTTGTGAGCATGGTATGATCCTTAGAGCTTGTGAAACGATCTTAGAGAAATCATAGAGTTACTTAGAATCATTCATTATTCGTCTTTTCGTGAAAAACCTTTATTTGTACTTTGAGAAATCCATGGAAACCATCGGTTCATGCGAGACATGCGAGCATATGCACTTAATAAGAGAAATCATCGTATTTAAGCATAGAATCCCTTAGAGGTATTTTATCAAACACTTAGAGTGCATCATAATAGTATCCTTCATCCAAGTATATAATCACACCTTTTCATACATAGAATCAATACATATAGATAGGGCATATATAAGAAGAATCATATCTAGTAACTAGTAGGATTGCAAGATTGTAGTAGAGTGTATCTACCTTGGTGAAATCAAAGATTTTGATTCCCAAAGGCTTGAACAAGCAATAACCTTGTGTTCTTGGTTGAGAATCACCAAGGGAAGTGGAAGAACCTTGATCTTCCACAAGCTTGATCAACAAGTAGTTCCTCTCCTTCTTCTCTCTCTCAAAATCTCCTAAGATAGGGCACAGAGGGTTTCTGAAACCCTAAGGCACGAACTCAGCCTATTTATAGGCAAGGGGTGGTGTTTAAAGTCTTAAACACCCTTAATGAAGAAAAACTGCGTATGACCGATCGATCGGTGGTATGGACCGAGCGATCGGTGGCTTACCGGTCGATCGGTGTTATGACCGAGAGATCGGTCAAAAACACACTCTCTGGAATTTTTCCCCATACAAAAAAGTTAACCGTGCGACAGCCATCGAGCGATCGGTAGTGGACCGATCGATCGCAGGTAATGACTGAGCGATCGGTGCTCTGTTATGTCTGGACTGTTTTGACCATATCTTTTGACTCGCTCGTCGGATTTCGACGATTCAACTTGCGTTGGATCCGTCTTTCGAAAACGAACATTTCTAAAGTTTCGGAATTTCCGATTTCTCCCTTATTTATTAATTAGACTACAAAAACGGCCAATTAGCTGCGAAGGTGCTATTCATTAAGGATGAAAAAGTCCGGGATGCTACAAATAGTGTGTGGATAGTGCCCTTGTGTGGTGTGTGTAAAGGCTTAAGGCCTTTACATTTTGTTCTTGGTAGCATGGTCCATTTTGTTCTAGGTAGCTGGTGAGTTAAGTGAGGGTTAAGGTGAATAGTGTTAGGTACAATGCATGTAAGGGCCTAAGACCTACCATGTGTTCTTGATATTGGGGAAAGTGAAGTGAGGATTTTATATGTCTATGTTGAATCTTAAAACAAGAGTATAATAATACTCAAGTATCTAGGGTATAAATATCCTAAGTATGAATGTAGAACTCTAGATCTTGATGGTATGGCTCGTGAATAGTGTCTGAGGCTTAAAAGCTTATTCTAATGTCTCGAAGGGTTATCAACGATCGGTTTTGATATATTGCGGGTAGATGATGTGTATGGCATGTATTGAAGCCCTAAGAATAGTTTTCTTAGATTTATGGATTTTTGGGATGAAGGAGTAGAGTATAGAATGATCTAAGTGTCAAGAATGGGAATGCCTTAGCAATACCCTCAAATTTAAGAAGCTCTAGTTTGATCACCTTTGATCGGAATCGAGTGATTCTTGAAGTTTTGGAAATTTATTGGAACCCTCTTCGAGTTCCAAGTTTATCATTTTTCACGATTGTGAGTCGAGGTTGAGTTAAAAGTTAGATTTCTAAAGTTGGACCTGCTACAAATCTAGGCTGCCGTAATCCATTTATAGACCAGTCAGCTTTAGGCGCAAATTGGTCAATGAATAAAGAAGAATTAGAAATTTTGCAAAACATGAAAGTTGTTTCCCTTTGAAAGAAGAGTCTAAAACAAGGTTAATTGTCAAAATCTGAGGTCCAAGTCAAAAGTTACGGGCCAATTACCAAAGTGGTTTTTTGTCAAAAATTTCCTAGTTTTGCCTGTAGGTCTGATCGATCGGCCTAGCAGCCCGGTCGATCGGCCTGAACCTGGGGTTTTTCCGATCGATCGGGAATAAGCCCCGATCAATCGGCACGCACGTTTTTGGTTTTAAAAAGTCCGAAATTGTGGTTTTTAGGGTTTTAAACCCCCTTTGCCTATAAATAGGGCTTCCATTTGCGGTTTTTGGCTTACCCTAAACCTAAGAGGAATAGAGAGGAAAGAATTTGGGGATTTTAAGAGAGTGGGGGATTGAAGAAGGAAGAGATCAAGATTAAGGTAGATCTTCCCTATTTCAAGCTTGGATTGTCTTCAAGCAAGGATCACCCTCTATCAAGTTGGAGGTTTCTCCTCAAGGGTTTTTCTTCCAATCAAGGGTTAATCTTCAAAGGTAAGTACACCCTACTAACTACCTTGGTAATAACCTAGTTTCCTTGTATATAATGTGTATTGAATCTCCCTTATTTTTCCCTCTTTAATTTAAATGCTTAACTTCCCTATAATAAACAAGATAAAGGATGAATGTGGGGATATATGAATGGATGGTGGAGGTTGAGGCGATTGGATGCAGTATGGATGTGGTGTGATGTATGGAATGGAAAATGGTGGATGGACATTTTACAAATAAGGAACTTACCTTAATGATTGGATGGAAAATATGCATTAAAAAGAGTAAGATGAACTACTAAGTAAATGTTGCATGCTATGTGTTTGACAAAATGCCTAAACTAGGAGTAAATGAATTAAAGGAAGAAAATGGAAGTAGGCCTTATGCGATTGTTCTAATAAATGATGAATGGACCAAATGCCATGTAGATTACCCAAATTCTCACTTGCTTATACTCTGAATTGAATTGCGATTCACTATCCTTCATGTCATACATGTCATCATGGTTGCCACTATTGACAAGCACACAAGCACGCATGCATGCATGAACTGGGTTTTCCAAGAGTATTTGTACATGATAAATCACACAAGGAAACAAGCATATGTCAAGGAGGTTGTTAGCCCAAGTGAAGGGTACTATCCTCTAGCTCACAAGAAAATGAAATAATTACATATCAAGGAGGTTGGTAGCCCCAGGTGAAGGGTGCTAGCCTCTGGCTCACAAGAAAATGAAACAATTACATGTCAAGGAGGTTGGTAGCCCAAGGATGTGCGGGTGCTAGCCGCTGGCTCATAAGTATACAAGTCAAGACATGAAATCCCAAACAAGACAGACACGCATGCATGTTTTCACAAGCAAGACCGAGGCATGAAAAAGGTTTTTGAACAAGAGTTTTACCGGAGTTTTCGCATTCATGCACGCATGTCAAAATATTTATATTGCTTCATGTTCAATACTATTTATCTTATGTTGCTAGGAATGCCTTAACTCGATATTTCATATTGTGCTCCCTGTTGTCGTGCTTTTGTTATTGCTATGGGTAGCTAGTAGCTTATACTTGTTGAGTATTCCATGCTCAGTCGTACTTTTATGTTGGCAGGTACTGTAAAAATCCTCGACCCCGAGCCTTGGATCGAGGAAGAGTATGTGGAGGAGAGGAAGCCATCTATCCCATTGCAGTCCCAGGAGGATAGGGATTTGGATGTGTGGCCATACCTTGACTACTGTCGAGAGGAGAGTATGAGAGAGACCTCATTTTGTATTTTGTTCAGTGGGCATGTCCACCTAGACCTTGACATGTTATGTATAACTTGGAATACTAATATGGGTTATAGAAAAGAAAAAGTTCATGCTTCCGCACTTATGTTTAGCTTCCGCACTCTGATTTTAGTTGTTATTATATCATTGTTAGTCGTGTTCATTACAGGATGGTTTGACAGGTACAAACAGTCACCTCTAAAGTATCCCTTAAATCCTAGGGGGTATTTTGAGGCACGACATGAAATGTACAGATGATCTGGCCATGAACTTGGTCTTCAAAAAAAAATTATCGGGAGCTATGCCCCTAAATCCAAAGGGTTGGAACCCCTTGCATCCCCTAAACCCCTAATATTTCGTACCTCCTTAAACCCATAATATTTTGTACTCACCTAATCATTCTCTACAAATTCATCATTGATCACTAGCATTAACTAGCGGCCATTGCTTCCCTTCCTACAAAAAAAAAAATCTTGTGATTGATAATTCAAAAGCAAGTCATTTAAGAATTTCTTGAATAAAAATTAAATTTATCAAATTTATCTTCTCCTTGTTACATCTCAACAAAATGGCACTCAAAACAAATCACTTTTAGCGACGAAAATTTTCCGTCACTAAAACTAGTATTTTTGTCACTAAAGGTTATAGCGATGGAAAGCCAATCCGTCAGAAATACATGTCACTAAAGGTTTTAGCAATGGAAAGCAGAAATATATGTGTCAGTATTGGTTTTAGGACGGAAATAGCTTTCCGTCACTAATAGTGAACTTTTAGCGATGAAAATTTTGCGTAGCTAGAATAAAATTCCATCCTAAAAATCACTTACCACGGCTAAAAGAACATTAGCGATGGTATGTAGACATTAGTGACGGAAATTTTTCCGTCACGAAATGTGATTGTTCATATTTCGAAAGTAAAAAGGATACAGATGATAGGAAATTTTTTCCACCCTATTTCTTCCTAAATTTTCTATTTCAATGAACCAACTCTTACCATAATTATATATGGATGCTATATTGAGGATTAACCGACCCCATATTTGTTTCCTTTCTCTTTTTACTGTTCAAAGAGTAAGTAAAAAAAATAAAAAACTTTTAGCGACGTAAATGTTTCCGTTGCTAAAACTGATTTATTTTTTAAACAAAATTTTTAAAAATATCATTTTAACCTGTAACCTGTTCCATTCACATCTACCTGTAATTTCATGAACATATGATCATGCTACCAAATAATGATGTGTAGAATACATTCAAGATAATAAAAACAATAGGGTAGACCCTTAATTGTGCTCTACTTTAGTTGTGCTCCCAAAATGCTTTTCTAGATATCCTTAATGTCCCGGCTATTCACGGAATGTGAGAAATAGATGAATAATCATCTGCTTCCGGAAGAAATCGAAGAATTACTTGGGAATCCTACAAGATCCATTTGTTCTTTTTTCTCTGACAGATGGTCGGAACTTCATCTGGGTTCATTAAATAGAGAAGATCACCAATATTTCTTGATTCGCTGCCGAACTTATTCCAATTCCAACTCTATGGTAGAATTAGTTGAGGAGGCTTGAGAGGCAGTTGTTTATTCTGTGGCGGATGTTAGCGGTTCTCCGATGGGACCCAATCTCATCCATTTTTTTTCAAGACTTGGGCTTGGATCATAATACGGATATACATTGAGTTGAATATGGTACAACATCTGGATTTCTCTGAACACAAATTAAAGCGCTCTAGTTTATGACAGCTTTTTTATGGTACCAGTTGTTGCTTCATTAATAGGCTTGTGATCTTAGTGAAGAAGGTGATCTCTTCGTGGACGTAGCTCATACCAGGTGAACCACGTATATCTTGTGTGTTTCTGTTCTTGTTCAATAGGTAACTTTTCACCACAAATTGGTATCAAAGTTAGGTTGATTCGAAGTAATGGCATCGAAAAGTTCTAGCGCCAAGTTCGATGTTGCAAGATTTGATGGGAATGACAACTTCGGATTATGGCAGAGTCGAGTAAAAGATCTATTGATTCAATAAGGTTTACACAAAACCCTAAAAGGTAAAGAAAATAAACCGGAGTCAATATCCAATGAAGATTGGGAAGATCTGAAATTGAAGGTGGCAAGCACTATTAGGTTAAGCCTATCTAACAACATTCTCTATCACGTGATCAATGAAGATTCAACACCGAAGCTTTGGATGAAGCTTGAGAGCATATGAAGCTTGAGAGCATATATATGACAAATTCGTTGTCAAAGAGGCTGTTCCTAAAGTAGAAACTTCACACTACCAAGATGAAGGAAGGTGGGGATCTCACAGAGTATATAAATGCACTTAACAGAGTAGTCAATAATTTAGCAAGCATTGATGAGAAGGTTAGCGATGAAGATCATGCCCTACAACTTCTCTTTTCACTTCCGCTTTCATATGAGAACCTCGTTACAAACCTACTCTATGAGAATGATTTTATAGAGTTAGAAGACATAGTAGCAACCCTACTCTCAAACGATTTGAGAAAGAAAAATCAGGAAGAGGAAAATACTCAGGCTGAGAGTTTGTTTGTTAGAGGAAAAGGAAAGGAAAGAGGAAATGAGAAAAAACAAAGCAGAGAAAGGTCGAAATCAAAGTCCAGGAGGACTCGACCTTAATGTCATCATTGCAATAAATATGGTCACATTAAGAAGGATTGCAGAATTCTAAAGAAAGAGCAAGAGAAGGAACTGGAAAGGGAAAGCCTCAAATCAAGCAAATGCAGCTTTAGAAGAAAGTAGCGATGACGACGCCTTTTACACCTCTACAAGTAAGGAAATTTTTTCTGATACTTGGATTCTTGATTCCACATGTTCATACCATATGTGTCCAAATAGAAATTGGTTTGATACATATAAAACCTATAATGGGGGTATGGTTTTGATGGGGAATGATGCAGTTTATAAGGCAGTAGGAATTGGTACTGTCAGGATAAAGATGTTCGATGGGGTAATTTAAACCCTAACTGATGTTAGGCATGTACCGGATTTGAAAAGGAATTTAATTTCTTTGGTTACAATGGAAGCCGTTCGGTGTAAGTATAAAACTTTAGATGGAGCTCTGAAGGTAGTCAAATGAGCCCTTGTTATCCTAAAGGGTATAAGGACTGGAACCCTATACAAGATGATAGGGAACATTGTGACAAGTGGTGCCATTTTTGGTTCATCAGAAGGCAATAATGAGACCAAACTATGGCATAGGAGATTGAGTCATATGAGCTAAAGAGCCCTAATGGAGCTTTACAGTAGAAAGCTCCTAAAAGGGATTAAAACCTACAAGCTATAATTCTGTGAGCACTATGTGTCGGGAAGCAGTCAAGGGTATGGTTCAAGACCTCTTCACACCGTAGTGAGGGAATTTTAGACTATGTTCATTTAGATGTGTATGGGTCAGCTCCTGTGAAGTCACTGTCGGGATCTCTATATTATGTGATATTTATAGATGATTTCTTGAGGAAGATTTAGGTGTATTATATGAAGCAAAAGTCTGAGGTATTCAACATTTTCAAGCATTGGAAAGCCAGGGTTGAAAGGTAGACAAGAAAGCAGGTGAAGTGTTTGATGTTAGACAATGGAGGAGAATATACATCTGCAGAATTCACTAAATTCTATATAGATGAGGGTATTGCTCGAAACTTCACTACACCCAAAACTCTACAATAGAATGGAATAGTAGAGTGAATGAACAAAACACTCCTAGAGAAAGCTCGGAGTATAAGAATTGATGTTGGGTTGAAGAAAGAATTTTGGGCAAAAGCAATCAACACGACTAGCTTTCTAATAAACAGATCACCTTCTATGGCAGTAAATCTAAGGAAACCAGAAGAGGTTTGGTTAGGTAAAACCTATGATTATTCTATGTTGAGAATTTTTTGTTGTCCAGCATATGTACATGTCAATGGTGATCTAAGGAGCAAGCTTGATGCAAAGTTAAGAAAGTGTATTTTTCTAGGCTTCCAGAAAGGAGATAAAGGCTATGGGTTATGGGATCCCGAAACAAGGAATATTGTTGTGAGCAGGGATGTAGTCTTTGATGAGTCTGCCATGATAAAACATGCAAGAGCAGCATTGTGATGATACAACCGGCAGTAAGGAGCATTCAGTTCAGGTGGAGCTGGATAGCTTTGAATCAGATGAAAGTGATGAAGAACCACCTCAAGTCGAGAGAGTCGATCAACAGCCACAACCACGGAAATCACAACGGGTTTGAAAAGCACCCAAAAGATATGATGATAAAACAGACATGATAGCTTTTGCTCTCATGACTGAGAATGGGGAACCATTCAACTTCAAGAAAGTAGTATCAGATGATGATCACAGAAAGTGGGAGAAGACTATGAATGAGGAGATGGAATCACTACACAAGAACCATACATGAGATCTTGTAGAACTGTCAAGGGGAAGAAAGTCATTGGCTCTAAGTGGATTTTTAGAAAGAATGAACCGACCACTAAAAGCAGCGAAGTAAAGTTTAAGGCAAGGCTGGTCGCAAAGAGTTTTGCACAAAGAGAAGAAATAGATTTCAATGAAATCTTCTCACCAGTGGTAAAGCATATCTCTATCAGAACACTATTGTCGATAGTAGCTATACAAGACCTGGAGCTTGAACAAATGGATGCGAAGACAACTTTCCTGCACGGAGAGCTAGAGGAAGAGATATACATGCGAAAACCAGAGAGATTTCATATGAAGTTAGAAGAAGATCAGGTCTATAAATTGAAGAGGTCTTTGTATGGTCTGAAGCAGTCACCTAGGTAATGGTACAAATGGTTTGACTTATTCATTCTGAATAATGGATATTCCATAAGTGACTATGACCACTATCTCTATTTCAGAAAAATAAAAGATAGTTCCTTCATATTTCTTACACTTTATGTGGATGACATGTTGATTGTTGCCAGAAGCATGTCAGAGGTGAAGATTTTGAAGAAACAACTCAGTAGTGAGTTTGAGATAAAAGACCTAGGTGCAGCAAGGGTAACTCTAGGTATGGAAATTCAGAGATATAGGAAACTGGGAAAACTATCTCTATCACAAGGGAAGTACATAAGGAAGATCCTTGCACGGTTCGAAATGTATGATGCAAAACCAGTGAGTACTCCTTTGGGGGCCCATTTCAGGTTATCCCACTATAAAATTTCAAACTTTTAACGGCGTTTTTAAATCGTCGTGAAAAACCCCAAAAACGCCGTTATAGTCAATAACGGTGTTTCAAACCAAACACCATTATTGCTTGCGTCGGGGAAGGTAAAGGCGGCATTTATCTTGACGGCACTTTAAAAACGCCGTTATATGTCACTCTATGACGATGTTTTGAGAAATGCCTTAATAGACTCACCTTTCACGGCGTTTATATAAATGCCGTCATAGACTCACCTTTGACGGCATTTATATAAATGCCGTTATAGACTTACCTTTGACGGCGTTTATATAAATGCCGTCATAGACCAAATCTTTGGCAGCATTTGTAGAATCGCCGTCATAGACGAAACATTTAATGGCGTTTCATAAACGCCGTTATAGTCACCAATATCAATTATGGCATTTCCCAAATGCCGCAAATAGTCATGACATAAAAAAAAATGAAAATATTTTTTTCAATTTTTTTCAACCTATTTTGTACCTGTCAACAATATAAATATTTTTTTACCTGTTTTGTACCTGTCAACAATATAAATATTTCTTTTACCTGTGTTGTACCTGTCAACAATATAAAATAAACAAAATCTTGTCCATAATGACATTATATATAAAAAGATATTTTTTACATGAAAATCAGTATAAAATAAATACATCCAATCACAGGTGCCCATCATAATGTAATAATACAATACACATGTTCATAAAAAAGTGTCAATAAATCGTAAATCTAACTATCTTTATCTCGCTGGTTCCCTCCTGCACCTCTAAAACTCGACAAGTGTGTGCTCCCTGCTCCCTCCTACAACACAATTAAATGAAATTATTTATTAGAATATTGAAATGATAAAATTTACAGATTTCATAATTAATATGCAAAGAAAGTTCAATCACTAACATGCATGCAAACTTATCACTAACTGCACAACACACCAAATCCTAACTGGATCTTGGTTTTCGATGTCGTTTCTTCTAACGCATGTATTTTAATACAACCTAAGTGTGGAAATGATTGAGGTGGAGGATGTCATTTCTTCAAAAGGCCGGCCACATAGAGAGTTCAATTACCCTACCAACACATTGTGGAGGATGTTGTCAATTTCTATTTGTAGGTGCAATTGGAAGGAAAGGAAAATCAGAATTTTTTTTAAGAGATATCTGAATCTGTCACTCTATATTTTGCCTTCATGATCAAGGACTTCAATGATCCAATAATTGTCAAATTTTGTTGTAACTGGGTATCTTGGTTTCAGTCGTGATCTTTTCGGGCAGCTTTGGCTGCACCATGACACCATCCCTTGGCCAGCTTTCTATTTTGTATGCAAGGCTCACCCTTTTCTCTCTCTCTCAATACAATTACTTAACCAGTAAAAAAATAATGCTCCTAGAGGAAAATATTCCATAATAAAAAATAGAAGCATTATTGAAAGCAGTGTATTATAATGAATAAAGTAGAAGTTTCAATTAGGGAAAAAAAAGTACAAGAGCCACCTGAAGATAGGATCAGAAAAAATTAACATATTGAAGTAGAAAGAGAAGCAATCATAAAATAACAATGACTAATAACATGAGTAACGAATTATTTTTCTGATAGTTATTGTAATTTGTAAGACATATACACATGAATGCTTTCTTAAATAAAATAAATTGCACACAAAAGAAAATCAATGAAAAGTTCAGATTTGGCTTATTTGTCGGACACAAAGTAAGATTAATTATTGCTTCCCTCCGTCCCTCGGACAAAGTAAGATTATTTATTGCTCTCTCTCTCTCTCTCTCTCTCTTGTGTGTGCTGGGAGGGAGATTGAACACTTCAAAGTAAGATTAAATGGGCATATAATTAACACTTCAAATTGGGAATCTTAAGGTTTTAAACGAAACTATACAAGACAAAATATAATCCCTGTGATGATTGCAGAAGTCCGGTACAAATTAAAGCAATCTTCCAAAAGTGAGTAATATCAATTCAAAGAAAAAAATGAGGACTTTTACTGAAAAAATTTTGTACCAAAACTACATGTAGGTTTTGGGAGGTTTAGTAATATGAGATTCTGTTTTAGAAATTGTTGTTGTACAGATAAATGATACGATTTACAGAAAACTAAGTGATTCCTTTCTTCTTCCTAATCTCTCAAGGCATCTATTAACAGATTGGGAAGGCATTTGATGAGTCTTTGGAGGAAAGTGAGATTGTTATTGATGTTCAAAACTCTGAAACTATAAGACAGTCAAACTCCATCATAGTTTTATCTAGAGTTATTTTCTGCCCATGTTAATGATGGAATTGTACTTGTTCTTGTAGTGTAAGACTGACTTATTTGATATTAAATACAAAAAAATTCAAGACTATTGTGATTGAAGACAGGAAGCAAATTTTATCAGTTCTTGCTTTCAAGTTTCAAATACTTCAGCAAACATTAATTCCTACTTGGCTCTATTTTCATATGTTCTAAGCATTTCATCCAATAAAATATAAAGAAACCCCCATAAAACTGTAGACCTCCCATGAATTTCAAGGAAATCTAACCAAACAATAGAATCATCCACAAACATCGAAAATTCAATTAGAGCCCTATGCTTCAATCCAAAGAAATACCATAAAAGTAAACCCAATCATCCACATCCACAAACACCAAACACATTAGTATTCTTCAATGGATTCACCATAAAAGATACATACAGACATCGGAATTCATGATTTAAATCAAAGCAATTTCATTCTCCATGGCATCTCTCCACTTGATCTTTTTAAGTGCTGTCTTATTTATAGTAGAAGGCTAGGACAGATTAGTACAAGGGGAATAGGGCTGGTACAGGCTATGAAAAGAGGATCAGTGTGCTGGGAGAGCAAGGGATAGGGGCTGGGGTGGCTGAAGGGTAAGGGAATAGAGTGTATTGGGGCTGCAGTAGCTGTAGGATAAGGGGACAGACTGTATAGGGGTTACAGTAGGGTTGCAGGTTCAAGGGGACTAGTGGAGGACTGTGGCTATTGAGGAAGCAATTGGGGCTGTGGTTACAGGGAAAAGGAAAGGAAACGCTGCCTACAATCAAAGAGGAGGGCTTCAGGTGGCTGGCAGCATCTGGGGGGTCTACAAGAAGTGACTGGCAGCAAGGGAATGTGTGGAAAGTGGGGCGGCAGCGTTTCCTATCCATCCATTTTCTAATTTTAATAATTTTTAAAACTTAGAACACTATAGTATAACAAAAGGAAGCCGGTCTTATCTTTTTTAACAAGTAAAATTGAATTATCAAAATGAAAAGCTGAGGTATATCAATAGGTAGCAATTCACAGCCAATCAAGAAGAAAATTTGTTCCTACCGAAAAACATTCTGATGATAAACTTATAAAGTGATACAGTACATCCGTATGAGCATTACTTAATACTTCTTTTATGTATTGAGCTTATAGTATTATGTAGGAATTTGTTAGCCGTGTCCTTTTTTTACTTAAGTGTTCAATAACAAAGCTTATTTTGTACAGCAAAATTTTTGCCCAGCACAAAGTAAGCCTGTGTTTAATTGGTTTTCCGAACATTAGCTTGCTCAAATGAAATCGAGGTGACAAGAATTGGTTTTCACATTTGCACGCTAAAATTTTGTTGTGTAACGCAAACTTTTTTTTTTATCCGTAAAGATAATTCGTCAAAGGATAATAGCTCTACAAAGAACATGCTTTCAAGTATAACATAGGCTTGAACCTGACTTCTCCAAATAACTTTTCTCTTGTTCCTATGCTTTCTTATTCTCTTATGATGTGTACCTTTCTGAAACAAGTCTAAGACTTTTGTGAAGACCTCACATGGTGTAGGGGCTCAAGCCTGTTCATTGTCTACATTTGTCAAACAAGTCTATAATTTCTTATAGATATTGAAGAATTATTTTGAAAGGGCATCAGCATCACTTACTTGGTGTAGGGACTGAAGTTATCCTTGAACAGACATGTAATAGCTTGGATATAGTCCTTCCCTCAAGAACAAACTTATCCAAAGCCCACCTAACCATATATTTGTTTTTTCTACTTCCACTGATAGCAATTGCAACGATTAAAGATGGGCATCAGCATCACTTACTCTCAACGATTAAGGATGGGGGGTCCTATTGAATGAAGTTCAAGAACCTTTAAGGATGGGGTCGATTAGATCTGCTGACAAAGCCTAAAATGTTGGACTGATTAGAATGTGAAGGAACTAGCTTTTCAAAATCAAGTGTGGTTAATAGTAATTATCTAATTTGTATGTATAAACAAAGATGTGTAGGAGCTGATGTCTAAGAAGCAAGAGGATGATGAAGCTAGTCTGACTCCGAAATCTTTTTGTGATAATTTCAAGTTAGAGTCTCAGTTCTTTTACAGGTAAATCAAAAAAAAAAAAAAAATATATATATATATATATATATATATATATATATATATTAAGTTTCCTTAATTTCAAAGCGATCTAAAGTCTAAATGATTAGGAAATGTACAAGGACTTGGTGAAGAGGAAAGTAGAGTTGGAGGAACACCTGGTAGAAATTTCAAAATTGTTGACCGGAATGTAAGAAGAGATGCAGAGGCTAACGTGGGCAATGGATAAAGATAATGGAAAGTTAGCAGTAGTAGGAGGTGCAGAAAATGATAAGGAGGGAAGGGCAAAGAAGAAGAAGAAGAAGAAGCGAAGGTTGAGGAGTGACAACTTATGAAGGGATTGTTGTGACAACTTATGAAGAGATGACTCTACACAGTGTGTATTTACATTACCATCAACATCATCCACCACTAACACCACCCACTAACACCACCACCATCACCCACTAGCACCACTAACACCACCACTACCCACCACTACCCACTGATATCAATTAACCGTGGAAACCATTTTTCCGAGTAATAGTGGAGCTCAGATCATTTATTAAATAAACAAGTTTTAACGAGCTGAGATCGAGCTGTTTGCAAGCACCTAAGTTCATTTACCACTCCTAGATACTTGTAACCCACCTACTCATCTGTCCATAGTCCATACCACTCAATGAGTGGTTTACCTACAGAATGGAACATAACACAAAATGTCTTTTCCGTGCCTATTTGTGCTTACCTTCTTAAGCCATCCAATTCTTATTTTCAGATCAAAGGTTAATATCCTCAATGTCTGGCTTTTTGGCTATACCCATGAGGTGTCCCATTGATTGAACATTCTGTGTAATCTACTGTGCCTGCTTCTGAAAGAAGATGGTAGTAGACAGTATTTCATTATATGCTTTATGCTTCTTATGCTTTACTTGCTATGTTCCCTCTATCCTGTGTACAAGGTGGATAGATTATCTGGAATGGACAGATTAGCATAATGTAACTAATATTGGTGATATGTTCTTCTATGCTATACATTCTAAGTCCTGTTATTAAATGGAAATGTAATCATCTAGTGCTACGGTCCAACGAATCTGCTTGACAAAAGAAAATTTAATGCTACGGATCTTTGGCTTGTAAGCATGCCGTATGCTAACTCTTAATTTCTATTTTTTTCTTATAATTTTCAAATCTCTGAAGCTGTTGACAGTGCTCATTCTACTTTCCATTAGCTTGATATCTTTTTGCAATTTTTTGGTCACAGCCCATGCTTGAGATTTCTAGGGACCCTACCCCAGGTATTATACAGGTCCTGGTTGAGTAAGTTTTTAATGCTCGTATCTTTCTTTTCAATGTGCTGTGTTCTATAGAACTAAAATTCTAGATATAACAATAACCCTAATGATCATTAAGTTCTTGAGGTTTGTGGGTCCACATTACATATTCTATAAGACGAACTTGCAGATATAATAACACTCATAGCCAATGAGAATGCTTGTTAGTCACAGGTTAATCTATAGCTTAAGAGTATTGTAGTTGGTGACCACCATCTATAGACTGAATACTGAGTATTGTAGTTCAACTATCCAAAGCAGATTTCTCAGATGAGAACTACTGGGTCAAAAGTCAGACCCTCAATATGATTATAGCCATCTGATAAATCACATTCTTTTTCACAAACCAACTGGAAACCATTTTTCCTTCGAAACCCCTTAACCGTGGGTTCGGAAATTACAATAGCTATATACTATCAATGAAAAAAATTTGAAAATGTTGATGGTGATAACACCCCCCCCCCCTTCCCTGACACTCCCCTATATGGCACGCGTATCAACAATGTGAAAAGCATGCACAATCCAGACAGATGATGTCCCAGAATACAATCATAAAAGACTCGAAAATAGCACCAGCTGTTCTGCCGTCCCATCAAGAAACTCGAGAGTGTTGCTAAAATAATTCCTCACCATAGTTCTGAATCATCATGAACTCTATGCAGTATTAGTTTACTTGTCAACTTAGCTTTTCCCAACCTATGTATGGAGGTGTTTCGTAGTGTCAAATGCTTAAATGAAGCATCAGACATTAGGACTCCAGAGAGTCTCAATGGATTAATATAATACTCCATGTTTCTAGTACACAATGCCCCATGAGACTATTTGAACTAATTTTGTTCGAGTTACAGAAATCTAGAACAATCAGATATGAAAGGAGATCTGTGGGAGCCAACTTAAGTACCACATTTCCTAACCTAAAACCTTGGACTAGTTTCTCTATAAAACCGTGAGTCTGTGTTTTGACCTACACCACTTTTTTTTTTTTTGCATGACTGAGGGTGTCCCCAACACTTCTGATCAGGACTAATTCCAACACCAGGAATGTCTGATGGGGCAGGCTCAAACACGAGACCACTGCAATGTTTCAGTGACTCGTGAACCAACCCGCCACTGGGGGTGTGGGTGGTCTACACCGTTTAACTTTCATGGTCCTCAGATCAGTAAGGTCATCAGCCTTTTGATCCCTCTTTTCGAGTCTCCGACGAGTCTCTCTTTCCACTAGCATTATCTAAGCAGACTAGACCATGAAAAAAAATTCTCTGAATCTCTAAATCAAATAGAATCAAAATTGTAGGGACAAAATCACCCCACAAATCTGCATTCATGAGCTACTCTTATCTAACATGACACTCTCAGTTACATAAACTTGCTGTTAGCACTTGTGTTCACTATGTCATTAAAAAAAAACAACTAAATGTCCAAAAGTAGTAATGTTTCCATTGTGGTTGTTTTTTGTTTCCATTAATGTGTATCTCTAAGTAGTATGTATTGTTTCCATTTATGTTCTAAAACAAAAAAAACATATATATATATAGAAATTTCAAGTGAGGATCACAAAGAGGAGCTGAAAACAGAAAAGAAAAGAGGGAACCTATTGCTTAAGTCTGAGGGGAGAAGCTTTGATGTATGATAGAGTCCAATCGAACAAGGCAAAAGGGTCACCTGCGAAAGCAAGAGGCGTAAAGCAGAGAGTGAAAGAGAAGATGCAGAGGTTGGAGAGCATCAGATCCCTCTTTCTATAAGTATATAGTAGTCCATTGGCTATAGGGGGGTGTTATCACCATCAACAACCGGCTACAGGGGGGGGGGGTTATCACCATCAACAACCGGCTACAGGGGGGGGGGTGTTATCACCATCAACATTTTCACATTTTTCCTCTTATCACAAAACCTAATTGATACTTTCATCATCCAATAAATCTGAAAACAAACACATTTGAGCATCCAATCAAGGTTTGAGTTTTACCGCCTTGATAAAGGAGAGATAGGGATCGGTTTGAAACTTTAATGGCAGAGTGGCATTTTGGTACTTTACGAAAACCAGAGTATCGCCGATCTAGTGGCAGACGTTGAGAGCTAGCTAATACAGACAATCAGACATTTAGACATTCTCTCTCTCTCTGAAAGATCTTATTAAAATATTCCAGTAATCAAGTTTTAAAATCCTCTCAGAGATTTCTACGATTGTAGTGATTATAAAGCTAAAATCTCACTGGAAATCAATAGAAATAGATTGAATCTTAAGCTTAAAATGCTGTTACTTGAAGAAATCAAGAAAACCTAGCTTTTGAGAAAGAAGAAAACTAGTTTTTCTCCCAGATTTTCAGGTACAACTTGGAGATCAGATCTAAAACAAGAACACCTACGCAGAATGAGATCCAGCACTCGTTCTTCAACAAGAAGCAGGTAGAAATTTCAAATGAACATGCATGTAAGACTAGAGATCTCCATATTCAAGAATCAAAAATAGATACAAAAAAAAAATCATTTCACCGTGTAGTCAATCTCCAGATTCCAGAATAGCAAACGAGTAAAACTAAAACATCAATCATATTCTTTAACAAGATCTGAAAACCGTTGAAGAATCACCATCGCCATCAACAACTACTCCAGAACCATGTAGCAGGTGGTAAAACTCAAACCTAGATTCACTAGAGAGAGAGAGAAAATTACTTGAGAGAACAAGGGAGCCAGAGCAGCATAGGAGGAGAAGGTGGCTGGAGCAGGTGGAGGAGGGGAGCACGAGCCGGAGCAGCGCAGCTGGAGCAGGTGGCCGGAGCTGGGACCACGGAGCAGGGGAACACGAGTCTGAGGCGGAGCAGGGGAGCAGGAGAAGGTGGCCGGAGCTGGAAGCATGAACCAGGGGAGCCGAAGTAGAGAGCAGGAGGAGGAGAGGAAGAGGAAGGGAAAAAGTGGAGGGAAAAAGAAGAGGGAAAGGCTCGGGCCCTAAATCCCCAAATACGGGGTCTTTTGCAGCATTTTTTTAAAAACGCCATGAAAGGATCATGTCTTTCGTGGCACTTTTTGAAAAAACGCCATTATAGAGTCTCCCAACTACGACACTTTTTGGAAAAAGGCCGTGATAGAGACCCCAACTACGGCATTCTATGGAAATGCCGTGTTTTAATGTCTTTCGAGGCATTTTTAATTAAACGCCGTTAAAACATTGCCGCAAAATGCCTATATTTTTGTAGTGTCCTCTTAGTTATCTTCAGTGACAGATGAAAAGAAGGAAGAGATGGCAGAATTTCTATATACAAGTTTCGTGGGTAGCTTGATGTATGCCATGGTTTGCACTAGACCTGACATCTCACAAGGTGTCAGTGTTGTTAGTAGGTATATGGCGAATCCTGGAAATGAGCACTGGCAAGCAGTGAAGTGAATTCTGAGGTACTTGAAGGGTACCATTGATGTCGGAATCTTGTTTGACAAGAATGACAAATGTGAGGTAGTTGGGTATGTCGATTCCGATTACGCTGGGGACTTAGACAAGAGGAGGCCTACTACAAGGTACTTGTTTACACTGGGTGGAAGACCAATTTATTGGAGATCCATGTTGTAGCCTACTAGAGCATTGTCAACGACCGAAGCTGAATACATGGTAGCTTCAGAAGCAACCAAGGAAGCTATCTGGTTGAGAAGTTTGGTGAACTGGGAGTAAAGCATGAGAAGATGATTCTTCACTGTGACAGTCAAAGTGTCATACACTTGGCGAATAATCAAGTTTACCATTCAAGAACAAAGCATATTGATGTGTGGTTCCACTTCATAAGAGATGCGCTGAGAAGGAAATTTCCAAGCTTAAGCATTGCTTGGGATTGGTCAACATTCGATGAGATGGATGGAAGGCCACACCCTTGAGGAGGGGTGCGAATGCATCTTTGGAGATGTAGTTATCCTTCACCCAAGGCAAAGCAAAATTGAAACCAAGGTGAAGAGTGTTGGAATTGTTTAAATTCTAAGAAGATCTATGAGATGCGATCGATCGGCCAGAGGTGGCCGATCAATCGGTGGTAGCTTCGATCGATTGGCCACTCCTTTGCCGATCAATCAGATGATGCTGGATTACTCACGATTTTTCTATTTCGAGTTTTTCCATATATAAAGAGTTCTTTCTATTAAGGTATGTAACAAGTTAAGTCAAAATTTTCTTTGAGAGAGAGATTATTTGAGAGATTGAGGAACCATTGTATTCTCTTTGCTTTGATCTTAGTGAAGAAGCTCCATGGACATAGCCCATACCGGGTGAACCACGTATATCTTGTGTGTTTTTGTTTTTGTTCAATAGGTAACTTTTCACCACAAGGGTGACTGGAGTATCATAGGAGGGACTATAACGAATCAGGGTATTTGGAGTTACACACTTGTGGCTGGATTTTAACTAAAAATTCAAGATAAATAAAAACAAACCCAAAACTAAGGCTATAAGCATCATTTAAAACTGAAAGTAAGAACAAAAAAAATAGAAGGTGAATGGTAAAATCAATTACATAAATAGATAGAAAGGCTTCAAACTGTAATGTTGCTTAAATCAAAGCAAGCAAGTGTAGATAGCTTAAATCATTTGCTACATTGTATCTGCAATAACACAAAAGACTGAGTTCATAAGCGTAAACCTCACCAATTGAAATTCGACTCCATCAGGTATGTTGTTACGACCCCAGCCTCCTCCCTATTCCCATAAAACAATATAGATTAAAAGTAGAGCCATATAAACTGGCCATTTTTCGTGATAGCAACAGATGCAAACCACAAATCATAAATCTATGTTCCTCCTAGTGATGCTCTGCTGCCCACCATCTGGAGTCCAGAACCAACCCGACTGGAATTTTCCAACTATTATTCATATTATAATTGACAACCTTTAGTAACAAAAAAAAAGCCGTCCCTAATAGTATTTTCAGTGATGGAAAATTTCCGTCACTAAAAATATTTGATACTAGCCACGGTAATATCCGTCACTAAATCGAGGCACTGTGAATTAGTGATGGAAAATTAGCGACAGTTTTTAAGCCATCACTAAAGATAGTTTTTAGCGACGATTTAAATTTCCGTTGCTAAAGGTGACTTTTCTTGTAGTGTGGAATTGTGGAACAAAAACATCGTCATAGTGTGTAAATGGATATTGCTCTACTCGATTAAGTATGCATGCCAAAATCCTTCTAGGTAGAAGCCTTTCAAACTAGCACTTAACCGACATTTGCCTTGGGAAATTTTTTGAGAAAAGAAGTTATTTCATAAAACTATAAATTATTCATTTATGAGTGTTTTTGGATGTCAATACTATCCATATCTCAAGCCATGCAACTCGTCCGAGCAAGCCATGTGTCTTTGTTTATTATAGTGTGCGTCACAAGAGTTCGGATGGGCAACAGCGCTCGCTGTTGCGCTGTTGCCCATATGTGTCTTGCAAAATGGGCCCCATTTTTATCATTTGGTGATTCCCATGTAAACAGTAGGTGGGCCCTCATTTCATAAGACACATATGGGCAACAGCGCAACAGCAAGCGCTGTTGCCCATCCGAGTTCGCGTCATAAGGGATACAAGTGCTTTGATCTCCAATTGAACAAGATTGTTATTTCTCATCTTGCAATTTGTTATGAGATGTTGTTTCCATTTGAAGGTGCGGCCTCCACTCATCTCCCGTTTACAAGTTTGAAAAGATACAACTCATTGGATTCTTCTATCTTGTCTCTGATGTTGTGGACCCATTTACATCACCATGGATGAACTCAATAGTATCACCCTTCTTCTTTGAATGAATCCACTCCACCGTCATCACCCACATGGGTGCACTCACCCACCATTATCATCAACTCATCTCGCCAAGACTTGCCTGCTCAAGACACCTCAACAATGCCTCCAATATCCTCCTGTTCTATTATGATTACGCATACACAAAAGATGGTACTCGTAAGCCTAAGACTTTTATCTCCACATGGTACCCAATACCTATGTGTTTGTTCTCCTCTCTCACGGCTGCGGAGCCCACCACATACACTCAAGCAGTTAAGGATCTACAATGGCGTGCTGCCATAAATGATGAGTTCAAGTCACTTCGCGAAAATAATACATTGTCATTCATGCCATCTCATCCATCTCAGAATGTTGTAGGCTGTAAATAGGTGTTTAAGCTCAAACAGTACTAGGCCGATGGATCAATTGAGCGACATAAGGCTCGTTTTGTTGCAAAAGACTTCACTCAACAACATGGTCTTGATTTTTTATAAAACATTCAATCTGGTTATCAAATCAATCACAATTCAAATTGTTAACAGCGTGGTAACTTTTCAAGATTCGATTATTCATCAACTAGACATTAAAAGTTTCTTCTTACATGGGGTGATCCGTGAGAGATCTTTAAGGAGTGGGAGACGTGTGGGGTCCACCCACTAACCCCACATCTCACACTTAAAGAGTTTTGAAAATTTTTAAACTCCTAATTTTGTGGGTTGATTATTTTTAAAACTCCTAATATTGTAGGTTGATTATTCTTTTGGGTTTTCTTTTATTAAAAGAGGGGGACAACCAAAAGGAGTACGCTCTTGTTCTCTTTTTGCTGGGAGAGAAAGAAGAGAAGGAAAGATATAGAGAAGAAGGGATTTTATGTGTATTTGTGGAACTAGTACTAAGAGGTAAGTGGTCTTCAAAATATCCTTGTACTTCTTTTTAATTTCTTGATAGTGGAAAATTTTCCATTTATTTGGCCATGGAGGTTTTCCCTAAATTGGGGTTTTACCGCATTAAAAAAAATCCCGCGTCCCTGATCTATCATTTTAATTATTTCCGTGATTTATTTTTAATCTCTGCATAAACTGTTTATTTTTGGGGATTGGTTCGGTACCCGAAATAAATTTCAGAATTGATTTGTTGACGGTATTGATCAAGTTTTTGGTATTAGAGATCGGTTTTTTCTTTAACAGTGCATGCAGGGCCGTCGTTCACAGAATGTTGATTTGGAAGAATTGAATTCAGAAATCGGTAGTCATAAAGGAAAATCAAAGATGTCTGATCAAGGAGACGAAAATACTTTTTCTCAATGGGGTATCAGATATGGAAAAAATGATGCATACTATGATGATTATTGTCGTGACCCAAAACCCACCCTAGGAGTTAGAGTGAATCTTGGATGACTCATCATGACTTGCATGACTTGCTTGACCAAAATAACCTGCAAAAGACCTGGATCATACACAATAGAGGACAATAATAGCGGAAACATAATTACAAAGCACAGCGGAAGTCTAAACAACAACCTCTATGTGTATATATACATGATCCAAGTTGTACAAAAAGATACGCAAAAGAAAGTGCGGACAGGCCTGCCAAAATACATCAATCTAAACTCTCAAGCTCACACCTACAGCGAATCACTCAGAATCTACCACCTAGTAGTAGCCCTCGACCTGAGGCTCCTCCACAGGTTCCTCAACGTACTCCTCCTCCACCCAAGGGCCAGGAGCATAGATATCAGTACCTGCCGACATAAACGTATGGCTGAGCATGGAATACTCAGCATGTACCTAAAACTAACCAACAGTCATAGCATAACAATAGCAATATATATAAGCAGGAAGCAGTTTATATGATAACAGGAAAGTCAAACAGTTTATATTCATTCTTGCATCACATAAAACCCAATAAAAACTCTTGAAATCTTCGTGCACTTGACTTGACTTAAAATACCCTTTTCGTGAAAAACTTGTCATGTCTATCTTGCTTGATCTTGTCGAGCGTGCCATGTCATGCGTGTTTTGCTTGGGATTCCAACATGCTCATGTAACTTGTGAGATGCACTTGAGAGGGAAAGGAGACCCTTCTTTCATGATATGTACTTGTGAGTGAGGGGAGACCCCTCATGGAAGGGAGGGAAGTGTAAACTCCCTCCTATGAAATGCTTGTTCTTGTCCTCTTGTCAAAAGCGAGGTAAAACATATCGTAAGATATGTCCCACCTCTAACATCCTTCCTCTTGAAAATCATCGGTAAACCATGTCATGCATGCTGTGCTCGTGGAATCGTGTGCATACTTTCATTTGAAATTAAATATGACATTTTGGGATTTCAACAATACATAGCATATCAATAATTTTAGCAAATAGTTATTCATGCAACTTAGGGAAAGCAAGAAATCACACTATCATAAGCCCTAACAATTTCATAAGCATTTAAGCATGCATTTCTTGATTTACAACTCGTTTTCTTCACCTTGGCATTTCATCAAACACATGGTGTGTACATTATTCGTTAAAGCCTACATCATACTTTTCTAGGTGGGTTTGTGTTCACAACATACACGTATGTTTATTATTGGTACAATGCCCTTCCTATTTCATTCATCACAACACATACACTCGGCATCCTTCGCCCACATCCATCTCCATACATACATCCCAACTCATAGCATAGTCATAGATGAGGGAAAACAAAGAATAAGGGAAGAAAAAGGGAGTATGAACTAGGAGGGTAGCAAAATGTACCGACCTTGAAGAAGCGAGGAAAACCCCTTGTAAGAGTCAAGGTTGAACGCTGCCCTAGCTTTGGAGAACGTGCTCCTCGCTTGCTTGAGCCGTGGACTTGAAGAACTTCGAGTTTGTGATGATCTAGGATCTTCCAACCCCTTGATTCCTTCTCAAATGCAAACCCTAGGTTTGGAAACGCCTTCCTCCTCTCTCTTATCTCTCAAATACTCCAAGTGAGGTGAATGAGACTCTAAAGGCTCGGGCAAGCCTTAATAGGAAATGATTTAACTCCCAAAAGACGAAAAAGCCCTTACTGAAATTCTGTAAAACGCGATATACCGATCGATCGGTGGTTAATATCGAGCGATCGGTCGCCTACCGAGCGATCGATGTTCTTGACCGAGCTCTCGGTCAAAAAATGTTCTCTGGAAAATTTTTCCATACAAAAAAGTTAACCAGTCGATAGCTACGGATCGAACGGTTGTGGACCGATCGATCGCTAATTTGGACAAAGCGATCGGTTGTGAACCTATCGATCCCTAGCGATTGGTGCTCTATAAATTTTTTACCCATTTTATTGTTTTGGTCATATCTTTTGACTCGTTCATCGAATTTTTACGATTCAACTTGCGTTGGGTTCGTCCTTTGAAAAGGAACATTTCTAACATTTCAAAAATTTCAATTTTTCCCTTATTTATTAATTTGACTACGTTAAAGGCCAATTGGCTACAAAAGTACTATTTATTAAGTACAGAAAAGTCCGGGGTTCTACAATTATGATAAAAGAAGTGGCATCAGGCAAGAGGTCTAAAGAAACTAGTACCCCACCAGTAGTAGAAGAGTCTAATGCAGGTCCATATAGAGAACAAATGCCGATTGAACCATTTAGGATGGATGTTCGCATTGAGATTCCTCTGTATTGTGGTGAATTAGACCCGAAAAAATTGGATGGGTGGTTAAAACAATTAGAGATTTATTTTAGTACCAAGCGATATACCGAAGTGCAAAAAATTACTTTTACAAGACTGAGGCTTGGTGGACATGCACTTGCATAGTGGGAAGCTTACACTGCAGGGTTGGAATCAGACCATTAACCTGTAATTCAGATTTAGGCACAGTTTACTGCGACACTACGAAATCAATTTTATCTGATTGGCTATCAGGATGAGTTGAAGGGGCGGTGGCAATTCTTGCATCAGAAATAAGGACAAAATGTCCAGGATTATACCACCGAGTTCAGGAGACATACAGTTTTGCTTGGGATGAATTTACGGGATATGTCTACTTTGGCTAAATACAAAGGCGGGTTACACTATTATTTGTGGAGTGAGTTGGGTCTCTTTGATGTTAAGAATATTGATGATGCTTGTGTTAAAGCTATGCACTTGAAGAAGCACGACAAAAAACCTATAAATTGTGATCAAAGCTCACGAAAAGAGAGTGAAAAATTCGAAGAAAAATGGAAGAAGTTTAATAAGAAAGCAAATTCGACATTTCGTAAAAATGAGAAAACTTGTGGAAATTGTAAGAAAAGTGGACACACTCAAGAAAAATGTTGGATTTTACATCCTGAAATGAAGCCAAAAAATTGGAAGGGAAAGAATGTGGCAATCGTGTGTCATGATTTTCATGATGAGACAGTTGAATGTTCTAATGAACTGAATGAGAAGTTAGCATGCATGGTCCATAAGGGAGACGATCAGGAAAATATTCTTTCAGATGAGGGTCCAAGCCAGAGGCAAATTGCTACAGTTAAGGATGTTCCTGAAAATATCAAAGAAGAATTATTTTGGGTTTACATTCAGATTCACATGTCCAAGGTAATGGCCTTATATGATTCCGGATCTCAGAGAAATCTTATTTTTGAGAAGCTAGTGAAGCAACTCGGGTTGAAGTCAAAGCCACATCCTTAGCCGTATCGTCTTGGGTGTTTGAACAAGAATGTTGAATTACAGGTGCATGCACAGTATACTTTCAGGTTGCCATTAATGAAAAATTTAAGGATGAGGTTACTTGTGATATTGTGCCATTGGATATTTGTTAGGTTGTCTTTGGAAGTCTTTATTTGTGGGACAGGGATGCTAATTTCCATAGGAGGGAAAATATTTGGAGACTAGTTAAAGATGATGTGGGTTATCATATTTGTTCGGCTAAGGATCGAAAAAAGCTCTCATTGGTGACTACACAGCAAGCCAAGTGTATGGTAAATGCAAGCAAGCGTTTTATTCTTCTCATTGTTAGGGAAGTTTGTATAGGATCACAAGTGATTGAAGATGGAGTCAATTCCAGTGATTGTACGTTTAGTCAGAAATAAAAGTTGAAGCAACTGCTATCAAATTTCTCAGATGTGGTAGAAAAACCTATGGGATTACCTCCATATAGAGAGGTACAACATGAGATAGCTTTGTTATCTGATGTCCCAATTCCAAATATTGGCTTGTATCGTCAGTTAGTGCTTGAATCTGATGAGGTGAAGTAGCAGGTTAAAGATTTGTTAGATCAAGGAGTGATATGCCTAAGTACCTCGCCAGCTGGTTCTTCTATTGTGTTAGTGCCAAAGAAAGATGACACTTGGCGGATGTGTATCGACTATCGTGCATTAAACAAAATCACGATAAAGAATAGGTACCCACTTCCACGCATTGATGATTTGCTTGATCAATTGAAACATGCTACTTATTTTAGTAAGTTAGATTTAAAATCTGGTTATCATCAAGTCCGGATGAGAGATGAAGATGCCTAGAAAACTACTTTCAAGACAAAGCATGGGTTATATGAGTGGTTGGTGATCCCTTTTGGCCTTACTAACGAACCTGCTACTTTTATGCGCTTAATGCATGATGTTTTGTGGCCTATTTTGGATAAATTTTTGTTAGTTTTCCTTGATGATATTCTAGTTTGCAGTAAAACATGGGAGGAGCATATTGGACACTTGAAGACTGTGTTTGAAATTTTGCAAGATGCTCAGTTGAAGTTGAATGCGAAAAAATGTGAGTTTGAGAAAGTATCTCTTATTTATTTGGGACATGTCATCGGTGGTGGAACTATTCAGATTGATCTGGCTAAGGTAAAGGCAATAACAAATTGGCAAAAACCTCACACAGTGATTGAATTACGCAGTTTTATTGGTGCGACACAGTATCTCAGAAAATTCATCAAAGGCTACTCTCATATAGCTGCACCATTGTTGAAACAGTTACAAAAGGATACGGGTATCACATGGGGCGTATTAGAAGAGAAGACATTCCGACTGTTGAAAGAGAAGATCAGTAGTGAACCCGTTCTTGCAATGCCTGACATGAGAATGTCGTTTGAGATAGAGACCGATGCATCTAGCCATGCTATGGGAGCAGTATTACTGCATGGAGGTAAGCCTATTTGTTATCATTCAGAACTATTTTCTAGCCCAGTTTTGAACTATCCCACCTATGATAGAGAATTATATGCTTTAGTACTTGCTGTTAGGAAATTGAAGCATTATCTTTTGGGCAAAGAAACAATTGTGCATACAAATCATGAGCTATTGAAGTACTTGCAAACTCAATCCAAGTTACAACAGACACACCATTTCAAGTAGATGGGTTTTCTACAACAATACAATCTTCTAATTAAATACAAGAAAGGGAAGGCCAACCAACTAGCTGATATATTATCTAGACCTCCTTTGAAGTAGGTGCAGTGGTTAGGAGTTTGGAGCCATTTGGACCTGAGGTTTACAGTAGCAGATATGTTGAAAATAATGATTTCAAGCATACATACCAGTGGTTAAAAGAAGATTGTGATATTGTTGATGGGTACCACTTGGAAGATGATTTGCTTTATAAAGATGGGAAGTAGTGTGTTCCCAAGGATAGCCGTTTAAAGCTTATTCGCGAAGCTCATACATCTCTGATTGTGGGACATTTTGATGTGCTTAAGACGGTGGCAAATTTGTAAAGGTATGTTCATTGGCCAAATATGTAGACTGATGTGAATCGTTTTATACGAGGGTGTGTTGTGTGCAGCATTAGTAAGTCGAACAATCGAAAGCTTGAGTTATATATTCCACTTCCTATTCCTAATCATCCATGGGAGAGCATCTCTACGGATTTTCTTGGGGGTATACCACCTACTAGAAAAGGCAACGATTATGTTTTCATTGTGGTTGATAGATTTAGAAAGATGACAATTATGATTCATTGCAAGAAAAGTATAGATGATATTGGAGCAGCGCACTTGTTCTTTTTGCATGTCTTTGTGCACTTTGGGTTACCTGAAAGTATCATTAGTAATCATGATACAAGATTCTTGAGTAGATTTTGGAAGGCATTGTGGGATATGTTAGACACAAAGTTAAAGAGATCTACAACATTTCATCCATAGACGGATGGGCAAACAGAAGTTGTTAACCAGACTATTGTTCATGTGTTGAGAGGATTTACTCATTAGAGGCCAAAGAGTTGGGATGAGAATTTGCCGTATGTGCAGTATTGCCACAACCAAGCTATTCATTCATCTACCCAATTATCACATTTTGAGGTGAGTTATGGTTTTCTTCCGCAATCACCATTTGACAGTCTCTTTATGGGAAAAGAGGTAGAGATGGGGGTAAGCAATGAAGCTGATAATGATTTGAAATTTGTACAAAGAATCCAGCTCATTCATCAAAGAGTTGAAGACCAGTTGAAACAAGCACAAAAGTGCTATAAGGAGCATCATGATAAGCATCCTCGTGTTGAGCACCAATTTCAAGTTGGAGATATGGTATGGTTATACTTGGGAAATGACAGATTGAAAGGGGCATACAAGAAATTGAAACCTATTTGGTATGGTCTGTTTAAAATTGTTGAACAATATGGTGAGAATGCTTTTAAGCTTGATTTACTAGGGTATATGCAGATGTATTCTGTGGTGAATGTTGAAAATTTAAGGCTATTTGAGCCATCTCTCTTGGATGAAAGAAAGGATACCACTATCTTACCGACGGTACATGATTTGGTGCCTAGCGAGCAAGCTACTACCGACCTTGTACTTGATAGGAAGATAAGGATAACTAGAAATGAGGAGCAACAATTTTTATGGATTTGTCCTCAGGGTCAATTTGTAAATCGAGCAAAGTGGTTCTCTAATGAGCAAGTCAAAGAGAAGTTTCCTAACTTGATTGATGCAGCTTTTGAGGGACCAAAAGCCTCCTTGGCGGGGAGGCCTGATCCGTGAGAGATCTTTTAGGAGTGGGAGACGTGTGGGGTCCACCAACTAACTCCACGTCTTACACTTAAAAAGTTTGAAAATTTTAAAACTTCTAATTTTGTGGGTTGATTATTTTTAAAACTCCTAATATTGTGGGTTGATTATTCTTTTGAGTTTTTCTTTTATTAAAAGAGGGGGAAAAATCAAAAGAGGTACGCTCTTGTTCTCTTTTTGCTGGGAGAGAAAAAAGACGAGGAAAGATATAGAGAAAAATAGATTTTAGGAGTATTTGTGGGACAAGTACCAAGAGGTAAGCGGTCTTCAAAATATCCTTGTACTTCTTTTTAATTTCTTGATAGTGGAAATTTTGTCATTTATTTGGCCGTGGAGGTTTTCCCTAAATTGGGGTTTTACCACATTAAAAAAAATCCTGCGTCCCTGATATATCATTTTAATTATTTATGTGGTTTATTTTTAATCTCTACATAAACTGTTTATTTTTGGGGATTGGTTCGGTACCCGAAATAAATTCTAGAATTGATTTGTTGACGGTATTGATCATGGGGTGCTTCAAGAAGAACTCTAAATGTGTCAGCCACCAGGTTTTGTAGATAGTTCACATTCCAATCATGTTTGTCATCTTCACAAGGTAATTTATGGTTTAAAGTAGGCTACTCAAGCATGGTTTACTTTGTTCAGTTATACTTCCTTGAACTTGGCTTCATATGTAGCCTTACAACTCTATGTTTGTTCAGGTCAGATCTCTTGGTATACTAATTTTACTTTTTATTTTTTTTTATTTTATGTTGATCACATAATCTTGATTGGATCATATTCTCTGGAGCTAGATCAATTGGTAAGCTCGCTCACTACTAAATTTGATATGAAGGACTTGGGCCACTGACTATTTTCTCTGAATAAAGCTTTTCAATTCAGGCATGCTCCTACCACTACACATCTTTTGGCTATCAAATGCATCTTGCGATATCTTATGGGAACCCTTGAATGTGGCTTGCATCTTGCTTTTCAGATTTTTTGGTTTATGCTTTCTTTGATGCTGATTGGGCAGGATGTCCCAATGATCGTAGTTCAATCTCTAGTGATTTGTATATCTTTCTTAGCCTCAATCTCATCTTTTGGTGTTCAAATAAATAACCAATGATCTCTCGATCCAGTGCTGAAGTAGAGTATGGCTTGTTAGCCATCACTGTGGCTGGGTTTTCTTTGATTCGATATCTTATTCGTGATCTTGGGGTTTTTTTTTCTTGACCTGTATTATTTTGCAACAACATGAGTGCAAGTCACTTACTTCACAACAAATCCAATTATGCAAGCTCGCTCCAAGCATATAAAAATTAATTATCATTTTACACGTGAACTTGTTGCAAGATGTTCCCTGTCAATCAAATTTTTACGCATGAACTTGTTGCAAGAGGTTCTCTGTCCTGGTTTAGAGCAGATTGATGATGCGCTCACCAAACTTGTCACTACATCTTAGTTTCATTTGTTGCGTGACAAGCGTTTGTTCTTGCAACTCACTTAACTTGGGGATGTTAGTAGATAAAATTTTTCTATTTAATTAGAATATTGCACAGAACATGTGCTTATTAATTATAGTTAACAAGCATTAATCTCAAAAATAAAACTTATCGTATTATGTTCTTAGAAATTAATAATATTTTAAAAAATATATCTAAATTTTTAAAAAAATGACACGTTTTACATTTAATATCAACCTGACAAAACATAATTGCAGAGGATTTGCAATCTTACCACAAGGGCCTTAAAAAATAAGGAAAATGCTTAGCTTAGTTGGGGTTACATTTATGGTGTTGCATTTATGTAACGGAATGGTTGGTCCTCGTTGATCATACTCCACTTTTTAACACTCATCAACTGTGGTTAAGATTGACTCACCCCTATGGTTAAGCAATCCAACCTAAGTTTTTAGGGATCACTGCTCTTTAAAAAATTTAGATCTTCTATGGTTATGCTGTCTTATTAAAAAAAACTATATATATATATATCATCTTATCATCCGTAGCTTTTTATTTATTTATTTTTTGCTTAAGAAGGTTAGCTTTAAATCAATGGTTAATACCGTTAATTGTAGTTAAAAGGATACATGTTTGCATGGCATAAAAATGGACCGGACCACGTTGAAAAACCCAAGTAGAAAAGAAAATATGAGGACACACATATTCAGAGTGGGAGAATCCAAGTTAAATTGGAAGAGTCGTGAGTTTTATAGGGCTGCACAAAGCCTGATCGGCCTGTTGGTGCGGCTCGGCTTGGCCCGAGATCGGCCCGAATTTTAGGCTCGAACGGCCCAAGCTAAGCATAAAAAAAAGCCTGAAAACTCAATCAAGCCGAGCTCGGCCCAAACCTGTGTGGCTCGAAGCCCAGCTTGATTGAGGTTCGGTTCGACCCGAACTTGGCTCGGCTTAGCTCGAATATTATTAAAAAAGTAAAAAATAATAAAAATATTATTTATATATATCATTATTATATATATAAATGATACAAAATATTATTATTTTTTAAAAAAAAGATTCAAGCCGAGCTCGAGCCAAGCCAAGCCCGGCTTGAGCTTGAATCAATTCGGGCCGAGCCGAGCTTCGAGCCACGATTTTGAATTCAGGCCGAGCTTTGGGCCGCACTTTCAAGCTCCATTTCGGGCCGAGTCGGGCATCGGGCCTCAATCAAATCCATTCAAGCCGGGTTTGGCCAAGCCCAGCCCAAATACAACCCTAGAGTTTTACAAGGTACTTTTTTTTTTTTTTTTCGTGTTAGGTTTGTTTTTTAATGGTATGAAAAATAAGACAAGTTTTAAAATTGCGTCAATCATTAACGTTCAAAAATTGACCCACATTCGAAGATGAATGTTCATAATTAGGTAAAGTAAAAAAATTGGCCCACATTCGAAGATGACTTTTCCTTGTTATTTAAAGAAGATTTGAGGTAAGGTCTCATAAGCATACTGCTCAAGAGTAGGTGGTTCTCTTACATAATGAGTAATCAGCTTTACTACGACAGTTACAAGAATAGTAAGACAACCCATTAAGACAAACAGTTTGACTTAATGACTTAATCGATGGACCGAGTGCTATGGTCAATGCTAGCCGGTTTTAGAAAAAGCTACCACTGCACATAAAAAATGGAATACATATTGCATTTTTATTGGTATCCAAAAGTGGTAAAAATAATATAAAAGTAATATAAAAAGATGACTAAGGATCTTCTCCAGTTGCTGCTGGCAAGGGGACCTTAATACCAGTTGGACTGCGCCACACACCCCACACCCACTTTACATACTTGCCAAGATGCGTGCACACATATTGATATATTAGTTGATGCAAAGGGGTGTGTGGCGCCTTCTAATTAGGAATGACAATGGGGCACGGAGGGGCGGCTTTCTACCTCCCCGCCCCGACCCAATTATAAAGCCGCCCCGCCCCCAATTTATTTAAAAAAAAACTACCCTATAAGGGGGCGGGACGGGTCATATTGCCATCGCTACTTCTAATTTGGTGTTGGCCGTCTCCTCACCAGCATTAACCAAGAAGATCCCTAGTCTAAAAGGATTTGGACTCATTTTCTCTGCGCTTGCAATCTTTCCTGATCTGGCGTGTGTCCAAAAGTTTGTTTGCCAGTTTTTTTTTACCTTTTTGGGTTTGCCCCAAGATCATCGTTTTGCCGTTTTATTCCTTTGATTCTAGTCATTCAAATTAGGCTAAGGGAAGGGGAAAACCTGAAATAATGCTGAGAGAATCCGAAGTAATTTTATTCTTCTTAACAAAGAGGATCTCTATGGTTGCAACCCAACTCTATGGTTAAAACCCGTTGGGTTGCATCAGATAGTTGCTCCAATTCAACACCTTCAGCATTAATCCTGGTCCAAGTTAGGTTTAGAAAGAAAAAACAAAAAACTGGCAATTGTATGTTGAAAATCTGTTTTTTTTTTTGTAAGTACGGGTATCTTGGGCCCATACTCAAACTAGTCTCACGTGACGCATATGTAAACCCTCAAACCCATACATCAAATATTGAAGGGAGTCCAAATTTGATCTCGAGACCATTGGTTTACGATTCGTCCTTCAACCACTAGGCTACACCCGGAGGGTTGTTGAAATATGTTACTACTAGAAGCTTTAACTTTTCTTAAGTCTGGATTTTGTACTAAGGAGAATTTGGTTTCTACTGGTAGTAGCTTTAACTTCCAGGTTCATGTTCACCCTTCTTTCAGATGAATAAATGTTTAGCTATTTACCAAAAAAAAAAAAAAAAAAAAACAGAGAGAGGTGTTCTATAATTTTTTTTCCCCTGTAGGTTTAGTATTAATAACCAATGGGTTGCATCAAGGATTGTCACCAGCCGAGTTCGGGCCTGGCTAGACCCCGATTAATAAACTGGCCAAGCCAACCCACTTATTAATCGGGCTGACCCGACAGCGAAACAATGTCTTTTTGGGTGTTTTATTAATTAGGCCTAATCAGACCCGGCTGGCCACTGGACCTACGCCCCTAAGCCCTCCCATCTATGTAATCAAACCGTGGGCCAGGCCAGGTCAGGCAAGCCCAGCCCATTGACAGCACCGTGAGGAGTCTGAGTGGTTGCAGTGATATCCAAAAGAGGACTGAGAAGAGGACCCCAGGGTCCTCTTCTAAGCTGACCGCAGCGTCCCCATGTCCCTTTTAACCTATGTTTAACTATGGTTAAGTTTAATTAAATTAATATAGAGTCAGCCTATAGGTACTCCCAATTATACTCCCAAATATACTCTCTAATCCAAACCGTTTATAACTAACCACTAAGGGCCAAGATTTCAATTGACCTATTTTATCATTTTTATTGCCAAATCAGCTAGAGTCCTAACCGTTTAATAATTGAGATGAACGGTTAGGATTAGGAAGTATATATGGGAGTACACTTTGGGAGTATCACTAGACTAATTCATTAATATAAGTATTATTGTTGTTTGTTTTTTTTTAAAATCATGGTTACATTGCTTAACTCTAAGGGGCTAACCACTGTGGATGGATAGTAAAAAAAGGGGTTAGACTAATGAGGTCACTGGGTCAGCTTCTACGCTGACCCTTGGGTTCGTTTTCCATTTCCCTATCCAAAACACCAAAAGGGTGCGTACGACCCTATAGTAACGCATTGAGCGCAAGTTAAAACCCTCGATGAAACAGATTGTTGGTGGAGATAGGTAGGTATAAATTCACTTAGATGCATCTCTGCCAATTTCGTTGGGACTGGTGATCTTCTCCAGTTGTAACCGGTTTTGGGCAAAACCGGTTACAACCCTGTGGTCACCACATGTCCTTTCTTACACCCCTTAACTGTGGTTAAGATTCACCTACCCCTAGGGTTCACCCTCCCCTCTTTGGTTTTCAGAAAAAATATTTTTAAAAAATTAACCCAGGAGTTGATAAATTTTAACCACAGTTAACATAAATTTTTATTATTTTTTCTAAGAACCAAGAATACCTAGATGAACCTAAGGGGTGAGTGAATCTTAACCATAGTTAAGAGGTGTCAAATGAGTCACGTGGCCACCTCAGGGGCGTAACCGGTTTTGGCAAAACCGGTTACAACTGGAGAAGAATACGTCCCGTTCGTTGGGGGATAGAGACACCTGTACAAACTCTCCGCTCTCATAGCCGAATAATTAGGGTAATTGTTCTGACAAAAAAAAATTAGGTTTTTTTTTTTTTTTTTGGTTTGACCAAAAAAAATTAGGTAATTGCTAGGTTTTGGATTGGATTTGGATTTGGATTTGGATTAGGGTTAGGGTTTCATCTATTTTCTCTACAATTTGATTCTTCTTACGGAGCAAGCAAACCGAAGAAGGAATCCCCTTTTCGCAGGTAAAATTCAAAACCCTATCTTTTTCTAGGGTTTCGTTTCAGTTAGGTTGCATTGTTGTTACTTGTTCCAAAATAAATTTGGTGTTTCTTGTGATATTTAGGAAAGTAATTTTGGATGAATGTGGTAAATACGTATTTCAATGTTTTTAGAAATTTCAATGTTTTTAGAAGTTTCAATGTTTTTAGAAGTTAGGATTTGAATTTGGATTAGGATTCGGATTAGGGTTCTGATTATTTCTAAATTCGGTACGTTATTTAGGTGCAGGAGATCGAAGCTATCGGGGTTTAAATTTAAAACTGGGCTGCGATTTTTGGATCATTTTTCTACGAGTTCGATTCCTCTTACGGAGCAAGCAAACCAAAGAACGAATCCCCTTTTTCAGGTAAATATCAAAACCATGGCTTTTCTAGGGTTTCATTTCCGTTAGGTTGCTTTATTGTTCCTTGTTTCAACACGCACAAAAAAAAAAATGTTGTTTCTTGTGATATTTAGGATAGTAATTTTGGATGAATGTTGTTAATGTGTGCGGTAATACCTATTTCAATGTTTTAAGAACTTAGGATTTGTGTTAGGGTTTTGATTTATGCGAAATTTTGATACATTTTTTTAGGTGCAGGAGTACAAGGCTTTCAGAGTCTAAATTTTGAACTCAGCTGTGATTTTCTTGATCGAGTTTTTGAGCCCGTTGAGATTTTGCTGCCTGTTATGATGGGTTCAGTTGGAACGGAAAGCGCGGAAGAGAGTGGTGGAAATCCGGATCCCCCCGACCCTGATGTTGTTGAAATTGATCCAACTTGTCGATATATTCGTGTAAGTTTCTCGGATTTCTTCTTAAGTTTTATTGCTTTTACTTTTTAAATTTTTTGTCTCTGTATTTTGTTGATTGGTTGTGTTCAAACAGTATAAAGACGAACTGGGGAAAGGTGCTTTTAAGACAGTGTATGGGTTTTTATTCCTCTCCAATGAATTGGTGTTTGCTGTGTTATTTCATCAAAATATTTGATTATTTTAACTGAGATGATCTTCATAAAATTTTTATTTTGTTATTGTTACAGTTACAAAGCATTTGATGAAGTTGACGGAATTGAAGTAGCTTGGAACCAAGTACGGATTGAGGACGTGTTACAGAGAGTGGAGGACCTAGAAAGGCTATACTCTGAAGTGTATCTCTTGAAATCCTTGAAGCATAAAAACATTATTAAGTTCTACAACTCGTGGATCGATGATCAAAACAAGACCGTTAACATCATCACTGAGTTATTCACATCGGGTAGCCTGAGACAGTAAGTTTATTTTTCTTTTCCTGTGTTGTAAGTTCTTCTTCTTTTTTGCTCTGTTTGTTTCGATGTAAAATAGGGGAAAGCAAATGAAATTCATGGAAAATTTCAAGTGTCCTACAGAAAATACACGAGAAAAATGACATTTTCCGTGGAATTCTTTTGTTTTCCCCTATTTTACATCAAAACAAACGGAGCATTTGTTGTGGTGAGATTAGCCCTGTTGTTAGTTGATTATTTCCTTGATCTAGGTACCTCAAGAAACACAAGAAGGTTGACATGAAGGCTGTGAAGGGGTGGGCAAGACAGATTTTGATGGGTTTGATCTATCTTCACAGTCACAACCCACCAATCATACATAGAGACCTTAAGTGTGACAACATCTTTATCAATGGTAACCAAGGCGAAGTTAAGATTGGAGATCTGGGGTTGGCGACTGTCATGCAACAGGCTAATGCAAGAAGTGTACTTGGTAAATTTTCGTTTTCCAGCTTTTAACAAACCAGTAATGATTTATGTATGATACACATGGTCCTTGTACTTGGCCAATACATTATGTCAAAGAGTCCGTCCCTTCAATGTCTTTCATCTTTTGATTTCCATAGCAGAGGACCTGTCTTGTATGTTCCCCTATGTTCTCTATTCATACTATGTACTTGACTACTTGTGGTCCTGGTTTGCTGATTTAGTTATATTAATAA
The DNA here is from genome assembly GCA_015143295.1 of Tetracentron sinense. Taxonomy (NCBI): domain Eukaryota; kingdom Viridiplantae; phylum Streptophyta; class Magnoliopsida; order Trochodendrales; family Trochodendraceae; genus Tetracentron; species Tetracentron sinense. Next base: position 18,232,688 of record CM026555.1, on the reverse strand, counting down.
GTGGATGTGGTCTTTGTAGGCACTCCTGAGTTTATGGCACCTGAGCTCTATGATGAGGACTACAATGAGTTGGCTGATATATACTCCTTTGGGATGTGCATGCTAGAGATGGTGACCAATGAATACCCCTACAGTGAATGTTCAAACCCAGCACAGATATATAAGAAGGTTTCATCTGTAAGTTAATGATAAGAAATAACTATTATTTTACTATTATCTTGCGATGACCCACCAAAGGTCAGCTACCTGATATGTTAAGCTTTGGCAGGGAATTAAGCCCGCCTCCCTTTCTAAGGTCAAAGATCCAGAAGTGAAATTGTTTATAGAGAAGTGTATAGTTCCAGCAGCTCAAAGATTGCCAGCAAAGGAGCTTTTGAAGGACCCTTTCCTCCAAGTTGATGGATTTGCAAGGAATTGCCCATTGCCACTCCCTGATATTGTTATGCCCAAAACAGGAGCCTTTGGAGACCGTTGTTTGCTCTCTGAAGAACCTACACATACGAGGGAGATGCCCCTCTCCATGGATGTTGATGCTGATGAGGATTACGAGCTACCCATCATCACTTTTAGTGAGAATTCTGTTTCTGATGGTTCTCTTTCTATGTGCTTGGAGGTTCAAAGGGCACGGAGAGGCAATGACTTTCGATTAAAAGGAGAGAGGAATGATGAAAACTCTGTGTCGCTAATACTACGCATTGCAGATCAGAATGGTAACTAATTATTCCTACTGCTGCACTCATGTCTCTGTGATTAGATTTATAGGTATGAACTAGGAACTGATTTTTCTTCTCCATCCCTTACATACAGGTCGTTTGAGGAATATACATTTTCTGTTCTACTTGGACAGTGATACAGCCTTTTCGGTCTCTAGCGAAATGGTGGAGCAACTGGAACTAGCCGATCAGAATGTTATGTTCATAGCTGAGTTGATTGATTTGTTGTTAATGAACTTGATACCCAATTGGAAACCCTGTGTTCCCATTGATCAGCTGGTCGCTCTGAACGGAATACAAATCCCTGAAGGACATAACCAGGACTCTCCATTGCATGAACATGCAGAAAGCTCTGCTGGATCTTTCCAGAATGTTTTTGAAGCTGTCAACCTTTTAAGCCCTCCAGCTCACCCCGATTCTATTTCTATTGAAGAATCCACTCACCGAATGCATGAAAACCTGGACTATGCGAAGCTTAATGAGATTAAGTATCGTGCTGATCTTGAGTTTCACAATACAGCTGTTGCAGAAGATCGGGTTTCTGAGATGTCATTTGTTTCTGCAGTCTCTACGGAAGGAAACAATAATAAATGCTCCATCACCACGTATATGTGTCCAGATACAGGATATATTGATTATAACGGATGCTGGATGAAAAGAGAAGTTGAAGAGTCCCTGTCTGGAGTGGAAAATGGCTCATGCCTTGATGACAGAGATATGGGTATAAACATCAGAAGCAACAATGTGGCGACCTTTTCAAGTTATCCTAGCAATGCTTCTATGGACAATCAGGACGACAATGAGGAGTTAAGATCGGAGTTAGCGATGATTGATCTGAATTTCCAGGATGCGATTAAGGACATTTCCAAGAAAAGACATGAAGCTATCATGGCGGCAAGAAAAAGGCTGTCACAGAAAAAGATAGATCCAGTTCACTAGTCTGTTTCTGTAGTTATTTGTTACCTAGCTCTTCCTTGCAATTTTAGAAAATGTGTTTCAAAGTTCATGGAAGAGAACATTGCCTGTAAATTCACATTTCTTCTTGTGCTCATAAATGCACCTTGAACCTGTCTCTTCTTTCTTCCACGGATTGAAATGAGAACTAGAATTTGTTGATAAATATAGTAACTAATTCATTGAATGTAGACGGTAAGCTTAATCAGTTTCTTTTACTGTTTGATTAATTCTATAATATCATGTAAATAGCCTAATGCTCTCAGTTTATGTTCTTGGTAATTTTTCAACCAAATTTATGGATGCACTTAAAAACTTAGATGTTGTTGTCATGCATGTTTACCATAAATATACTTGCAGTGGTTTCATTGGGCATGGTTTTCCCAGTCACCTGCGGTTTGCTCCTCTGAGATTTTGTGGCTGTGCTGCAATTTGGATGATCATGAACATGACTGACACTCCAACAATGGTTACTGTCTCTTCTTTCCGAACAATGCGAGCACTGGAAACTGCTTTTAGTCTCAAAAAAACCTTGTATTACAAGTGGAGACAGGATCCTTTGTTACAGGGAAATTCACATTTTTGTTTTGAAGGATGCTTGATGGCATGGGGAATTCCTCCGCTACAGTGATGAATAATTATCAGCAGGCTGTTTTTTTTTGACAGAGATGATGCCCAAGAGTATTTTTTCAGGGAGCTTGAGGAATTCTTATATGCATTGCTCGCGCGAAATACTTTGTAGTGGAATCTTCACTTATTGGCAAATAATAGGACTAGACTAGTGTGTTTTATTTTCTAGTTTGTTTATTTATTTTTCAACAGTGATTATACTTGCTTTCCATGTATTTCAGGAAAATTTTTTGGATGTAGTTTAGTTAATGTTAGTTCCTTATTGAGTATGGTAATAGCCCTCAGATTTTACTAGGCTGTCATGGGACGGGCCAAGGCATGGCCGAAGTCTTCCCAGGCCTAGCCCTGGCCCAGTCCTTGCCCTCTGAAGGCATAAATTGGCTAGGCCCATGCAATAGCCCTCGAAATCTTTTGTAGTGGGATCTTCACTTGAGGCCCCTTTCTTTTCCTGAGACTTGAAAAGTTCCAAGACACTTCAAGCAGTAACTTTGCAAGTCTCATCATTAGACAATTTTTGTTCTTTTGCATTGAGGGAATCATGAATAAATTTTAAGTGCCAGGGTTTGCAAATCATTATCAGTAGCTTCAATGGAACTAAAACTAATGTTAATGATGTCTATAGAGAAAGACGGACATTGACTTGTAGGAGAGATGACACGGGTCACCTGAGTATTGTCGCCAGTACATGAAATAGTGTTACTCTCTAACAATCTGAACCATGCATGTCCGCACAATTTGCGATGCCGCTGGATAGGTTGGGAGCGGAGGAGAGGAGATGAGAAGAGAGACAAGAGGAAGAAAGGAAGTTAGGCAGAGCCCTAAGTCTTTTTTTTTTTTTTTTGGGTGTCTTCGTAAATGAAATTGATGTCCTTTCCTTTTGGGTGGGAATTGAAAAACTGCATTGTATAGGCTTTTAAATAATGCAAGAATTGACATTATGAGATTTATTAGCAAAAGAACAACTTCGAAACAGTTAATTCTTAGGAATTATCCATTCGCACCTCCAATTCTCGTGACAAGAACATGGCCTAATTTGACAAATAATAGGACTAGACTGGTGTTTATTTTCTAGTTTTCATGTATTTTTCTTATTCTGATTTTTTTTTTTCCCGCTGTGGTCATACTTGCTTTCTAATTATTACAAATTTTGGATCTAGTTTAGTTCCTGGTCTAGTATGGTATGGCACCGAATTTTACTAGGGCCATCAAATGGCCAGGCCAAGGGCCTATGTCTTACCATGCCCTCACCTGCAAGTGCCCAACCCTAGCTCTCGAATGGCCTAAACTCCCTAAGCCCAAGCCCCACCGTCAAGAACCTAGGGCCTAATAGAAAAAGTAATTTTTTTTCACCACCCCTCAAATTGACATCAACCCTCTTTTTTTTTTTTTTTGGGAAGGTAAGTTGGGTTAGACAGACCCCTACCAAAGAAACATAGGCGGGATTCGATCCTAGGTCCCTGGTACGACGCCAAGGGACTTTACCAACTAAGCTAGCTGGCACCTATACGTCAACCTTCTTTCCATTGATTTCAAATATTGATTTTGATGTCCTCGCCTTATGCATATTTCTATGGGACTAGTTTTCATAAATGAAAATCTCACTACCTCAAGGCTAAAGAAGATCTGTCACGACCCAAAATATCCCCTAGAAGATAGGAGACCTTTTGGCACGTGACCTAAATCATATCATACCATCATGTGCAATACACAAGGCATACAAATAGCAGAAACTAAAAATTTCTAAATAACATCAATTGTACATGTATCCAAGTCTGAATCAACAAAGTTTTAACAAAGTACAACTCTAAAGCAGACATTCCTCGCTTATCAAAATACACAAATCTCTCCCTCACCCTCTCAATAGTAGTCTAGATAGGGCCACCTATCCGGTGCTCTATCATCGATCAAATGATCCATAGTAGGCTTAGGCTCATAGTACTCCTCCACCCAAGGCTCGGGGGCAACATCAAATGGACCTGCCGATGATAACAAATCGGCGGAGCATGGAATATTCAACGTATACAAACGACTAGATAATATGTCATAATTTCACATGCTTCACATAGTCAGTTCATAGAATACACATGCACTGAAAACACATAAGGAAACTTCTTTACAAATACACATGTGTGATATGACAAAACAAATACACTTTTCTTTTAAAATCATATTATTATTTTCTTTTCTTTTCTTTTATCTCTTTCACTTTACACATGGAATATTTCATTTGATTTACACAAGACTTTATGAGAGTATACACATGACATTGACTAATGCTCTACCTAGAGTGGTAGAAGTCCATTAGCAATCACTCTTGTGACCCAAAATCCCACCTAGGAAAAATGAGACTTTGGTTTGTGGCAACAATACAACCCATCCTGCAAGAGCTTAATATGGCACAATATATGTGGCAACTAAAAAAAACTTCTCCTATCATAATTGTAATCCAAGTCTACACACCATATCAAAACCAAAGTAAAGAATGAACATGCTCGCTCATCAAAATATATAAGTTTCCCTCCCTCACGACTCTAAAAAATAATCCGAGTAGGGCCACCTATCTATTGCTCCATCATCCTGCTGATGATCCATGGTTGGCTCCGGCTTGTAGTACTCCTCCTCTATCCATGGTTTAGGAGCACGCTCAACATGAGTACCTGCCGAAGTAATATTTCGGCTGAGTATTCTACAAAAAACTAAAGTAGCAAGTCATAGACATTAATAGTAGCATCCTTTTCAAGTCAAAGCAAAATGAGAATTCAAAACTCAAGGCCAAACAAGCTTACATCAATTTAGAGCGTAGAAACTGAATGGGGATCCGGATAAAAACTTATGCGGAAATTGGATCCCAATGATCTTTACACCATAGAAAGCAACTAAAATTATCTACTCGTTTTAGTCATATTACCTCGATGAATGATGTTCACCGGTGAAGCAAATATCCACTCGAACCATCAGAACTCTTTGTAGAGATTTCTCGAAGAAATACTCGAAGCTCGATCCTTGTTCTTCACTATCCCTGCGAAGTTTTGGAATCTCTACTTGGAATTGAAGAAGGAAGAAGAAGAAAATGGATTTGATGTAGACTTTCTATCACCAACAAATTTTAGAGTTCAAAACCCTAAAATCGAAAAACCCAATATGGAACACCTTATGTAGCTCACGAAAATCCAAGGGAGAACTCCCTTGGTGCTCACGGTTTGGAGAGGAGAGAATGAGAGAGAGAGAGAGTTGTATGGACAGTTGGGGGGGTTGTGATGTATTTATAGGACTTGGATCATATCCAATCCTAATACAACTACAACTTATCCATTAGGAATTATTTATTAATAATAACACTTATTATTAATTAAATAAAGTTATCTATAACTACTTTAGTTATAGTAAACCTACTAATTTAGGAGTCCTTGTCAAAAGAAGATTCCTTAATTATTGGGATTAGTCAACAACCAACCAGAAAGAGGAGTCCTAAACAAATTAGGAGACCACAACCAAGGGGGGCGTGAACCATAGGGGGGCATGAGTTATAGGGGGTTCTTGGACTCCTAGTTGTAATCCAATTACAATTTATCTCTATCCTACTTGCATTCCAAGTATTGGAATTTAATTCCATAATAAAAGGAGTTCTTATTCAATAATTATTCATGTAACCTAATCCTAATCCAATTAGGAAATCCATAGTGGCCGTCCCACCCTAGGGTTTTAATCCATGGGCTTAGGCCCACATTTAAGGTCCATACTTTATGGGTTTATGGATATGGGTCAAACCCATTTCCCCTTTTATTAGGTAAATTAAATAATTACTAATATAATCCTCTAATTTAAATTAACAATTAATTTAAACCATAGATTAACATTTAACCTATTTAATTATTGATTAACAGTAAATCACTTAAATAATTGATTAACAGTAAATCACTTAAATAATTGATTAACATTTAATCAATTTATGAGCTTGTATTTCTTATGTGAGCATCTCCACAGATTGGTGTGGGACATTCAAACCCTAACTTGCCCAATGTTATCTCATTGACCTTAAACAGGAATTACATCGGAATTGCAAGTGACGTGAGATATCCATGTTGCAATTGAATCCCAGTGTAAGAATATTAACCATTTATGATCCCGCCACATGAACTTTTTAATTCAATTAATCCTTCCAAATACATTATCCCTAATGGGTTTTCGAGATTATTTATACTATCTAACTCATACCCCATTGCACATCATCCGGGTTTCAAAGACTTCTGATTAAGCCATGAGAAACAATTTCTCATGTAAAACATTTTGATAAAAACATTTTATAAGTATAATATATTTTAAATAAATATATTTCAAACTTGTTTTGTTTCAAAATCACATGCGCAGGATTTAAGCTTAATCGACTGTCTTACCCGAAACTTCGATAATCTCTCAAATTAATGAGTATGGATTTCTTGTTTGAAATTCATTATGACTCGAACAGCTTTCTGACTATCCAACTGTCACTGTATCGTATTCCTTAATATAGAGAATACTTTGGTGGAATCAAAACAGTTAGATTACTGTTCAGTTATAAATGAACTCATCAGATCTAAGGATCATTGAAACTGTTTAATGTGAATGAGAAACCAACTATCTGATAGTATATTTATGCAAGAGGTCTCTCATTGAATGCAATCAGTCAGTGTACATTTAAGCACCCATATGCTGATGTGTAGTCTCCACTACAATAGTTTGAGATAGAACTACATCTCAACTATTGAGAATATCTTAGCATAGTGACAACCATGTAAGTGAAGTTCCCAGCTTCACTCATAGCTGTGACTATATAAGGTATAAGGAACTAGAAAGCTATATATGCCTGTGATAGTCCTATCACATAGCTTTCCTACAATATATCCTATGGACCTTTATCGATATCTCATATTATATATATCATCTTATGATCATGGTCAATTACCCATAATGAATACACAATAGATAAAGAAGTCTTTATTAATTAAATTAATAAGAATCTTACAATCTAAATGACTTTTCTGGGCATTATGTCTAACAATCTCCCACTTGCCCTAAAAGTCACTATGTCATAGATTTCAATCTCATACTATCTAAATGTGGTACAAATACTTTATCTGATAAAGTTTCAGTCATCGGGTCAGCAACATTAAGTTGAGACCTAATCTTTGTAACAATAATATCTTGCCTTTCTATTATCTCACGAATGAGATGATACTTTCGCTTCAAATGTTTCATCTTTATGTGGCACCTAGGTTCTTTGCTATGAGCTACTGCACCATTACTATTGGCCAGGTAATGACCCTAAGGGGGGTGAATAGGGTCTTTGACAGAATTAATAATTTCAAGTTTAAAAGTCCAGAATAAAGTTAAATATGCAACAAGCTAAACTATAGAATATTAAAAGAAAGTGAGAAGAGAGAAAGAGAATGCAAACTCAAGATTTTTTCACGAGGTTCAGCAAACCAGCCTACTCCCCGCCTCAGCTTCCAGCTAGAGGATTCACCACGATTCCTTAATCGCATAGGCTCCTTCACAGGTGTAGTCCAAACCCTTACAATCTCTCTTACAGGTCGAGATATTACCTTACAAGCTCTCCTTTAGGTCGAGCTGAAACCTCTCAAGAGCACAACCCTCTCTTGATATAGCTGAAGCAACAACTTCAGTGCAAGAATCCTAGATTCTTAACTAGATACAATTAATGAGTTTTTGGATTGATAATCTGAAATGAAAGCTCCTTAAATGAGCTAGATAAGAGCAAAATACAAACTCTAATAAGGTTTCTCAAAGAAAATAGGAGTTGAATTAGCTCAAGTGAGATTTTTGGGAATTTTCTAAGTGTGAGAGTGAGTGAGATTTAATAGAAGTGAATGAGGGATCAATTGGAGTTATTGTTGTGATCAAGAGTTGTTGTTTGTTCATAAATGAACTCCTTTTATAGCATTTTCTTCAATAGTGCCTTTGGGGAAGCATTAAATGCTTTTAGGTCCGTTGCAAACTAACTGTTATGATGATTTTTGAGTTTCAGACTTGATTTCGTCGACGAAGTGGAGTTCCCACTTGAGTTCATCGCCGAATTCAAAAGACAGAACTGAATACTACAAAATCCTGTAATGACTTTGTCACCGAATTTAACCCAACAAAATATTTTGTCGACGAATGAATGAGACAAAATTGAATTTTAAAAATTATGTCATGACTTCATCGCTGAATTCACTATACCCAGATAATTCGTCGACGAATTCAGAGCAAAAATTCTGAATTCTGTTTTGGAACAGACCAAATGTATGAGATAGATTTCCTAGGTCAAATAGCTATCTTTTTATTATATTTTTATGATCCATTAGGGCTTTAAAATGATTTCAAAGAATGTCCTAGGCTCCTATGGTCAATCGGTGGTTCTTGAGCTTTTCAACTTACCCTTCTTTTGAGGACTTTTTACATATGTCCTATAAACTCTGAAAGAAAAAAAAAAAAAACTCAATACATTTGAATACTTGAGAGATGAACTTGGCTTAACTCGGGTCTAGTGATTTTGCCTTTTGTCTTCAATGGACCCGACTTGGACTATGGTCTAATTTTGAAACTTCAACTTGTATACAATGAGTTGAACTTCCTCTTGGATAATTTCCATCATTTTTCATGATTAGAGTGCTGTCATCTTGTATATTCTGAAATGTTCAAACACTTTAAACAAAAATTATTAGTACCAAATAGTTCATTTCATTGTTATGTAATTATCAAAATTAATTAGGGTACCCATGGTTGTAACCCTGAGGCTAACAATCTCCCTCTTTTTGATGATGACATAACAATGTAATGAATTGGAGTTAAGCACTCCCCTCAACATATGCATTTCATAGAAACTATGAGGTAGGCTTCCCTTAAAGACATTTACAAAAGATATTAGGATGTGTATTTATATAGATTGATGATCATATCCCTATGTTTTAATACCAAGAGAAGTTCCACAAAGATAAATTTCAATTTTAATTTCTATTCACAACATATTGGATCAAGACAGATTAATCAGAGATAAAGATTTGATTGAGTGAAGTTGTGAATCAAGAGAAGTTCCATAAATTTTCAGTTTATGATAGAGTTGAGCAACAAAAAAAAAATGAATTGAGTTGAGCAATCAACTAAAAAATGAATTGTATAATCATTACATTCCATTCTCCCCCTAAGTCAACATCAAAAAAAAGTTTTTAAATACAATTACAGCCTTTCTGCTTTTTGCTTTTGGATGAGGTCGGCAACCTTTTTTAGGACATCTTTTGATTGCTCAGTTGGATCTTCAAGGTCAGGAAAGGGAGGAGAGTCATCATGGGAGTCTAAGGAAGAGGAGGTGGTATCTAAGTCAGAAGGAAGGGTGATGATAGGGGAATCTTTAGCCTGATCCTTTTTGGAAGGGGTTACCTTCATTGGTCTCTTACTTTTGGAAGAAGAAGGAGCTTGTGAAGGAGGCTGAGAAGGAGTGGCTCCACTAGCCAGGCTAACCAGAAAATTATTCATTTTCTTCAACTCATCAGTGGCCCACAAAGTAATGGAGGCAGCTATGGAATCATGCTCTGCCATATCCAGAAGAAGCTTGCCTTAAGTCTTCAACTGAAGAGCTGAGGATTCTACTAGTCCTTGGATTGACTTAGTGACCTTCTCCATTCTGATACTTTCTTCTGATTGTTCTGCCCCCAATCGATGAAGGAAAGAAGACATAGAGTCAACTCTATCTTTGGTGACTGAGGCATCCAAGTTAACTGTCCCTAAGACTGAGTAGGTGGCATCTGCATACTCTCTAAGATCATTATGAACCGTGGCTAGAGAGGACTGGACTGCCTTGGGGATTTTGCTCATCTCAGACTCAAGAGCTGCAAGTTGGGAGAGAGTAGCTGAATGGAGATTCTGAAGGTTTTCCCTTGATTTGAGCTGAATGGCAGTGAGACTTTCCCTTGTCTCAGCCATGAAGGAGAGCAAGGATGCTCTCATCTCCTCTTGAAAAGCCTGTTGGCTCAACTTCATTTCGAGCTAGAAACTCTCCAAGCTGGAGGACATAGAGGCTATCTGCCCTGCTATGATACCTAAATGCTCCTCTGAAGCTATTGGCCTACTGGGCACCTCATTAAAATGACCAGGGTCCTCAAAGTGAGGAGACACCTGTCTATGAGAACTCTCTGGAATCTCTCCAGCATCCACGAAATCAGACCAGTCAGGTAACTCATCTCTGGGGTGCTGCTCACTCTGAAGCACATCTGCAGGATCCTTTGCTGGTACTGGCTGCTGCTCAGCCTGGGGTTCCACCTTTGGTACTGATTCTGGCTGCTGCTCAGCCTAATGTTCTGCTGTGGGTGCAGCTAAAGAGGTAGGGATAGATGAAGAGGGAGCAGAAATAGGCATAGAGGAAGTAGGGATAGGTGCTGGAGTACAAGAAGGAAAGGAGGAGGACTGAGAGGCAGAGGGTTTGGGAGTCCAAATCTTCTGGGAGTCATTCCAAATATAGCCCATTCTTTGAATGATTGCTTTGCTATAAATGGAGGAATCATCAGGGGTAACAAAATCGGTTTGAGATGCTAAGGGAACATTGAAATGTTTAAAGATTTTAGTCAGAGCCTGACCAAAAGGGAGACACCCTGATTTTCTCTTAAATGCATCATCCATACAATGGACAATGATGTAAGAGAGATCAATGGGGGTGGTGGTTAGGATGCACCACATAAGAAATACATCAAAGTAGGTGAGATACTCCCTACCACCAGCCCTAGGAACTAGGTTTTAGGTTATTATGTGGTGAATGAGTCTAGCTGTGAGGGTAAGATCTATAACCTTAGGTTGAAAAGGAGTTGAGAATTCTTGGTTTATACACATCATTTTCAGTGCTTCAACCACATCAAATCCTTCATGACTGGTCCATTGACCGTTCACAAAAGTTTGAAGGGTACACTGAGGGATTTTCAAAATTGAGGACAATTGATTTAAATGAAAAAAAATGTTTTTACCTAAGATAAATGAGGTAATGAATGATTCAGATTGATTGAAATGGAAGTGGGTGTAGAAGAGTTTAACTAACTCAGGAAACATAGGTTCGTTAGTTTCAAGAAATTTATCCCATTTTAGGGCAGAAAAAAAGAGTTTTTATGGGTTTGAGCCCATAGGCATCAAAAATAATGAAGTTAACAACTTTACCTTACAGAAGGGAACGAGATAGGAATTTTTCTTTGAATAACTTCTCAAACTTTGCTTCCTTGAACTTTACAAGGACTGGAGTTGAACTTGAAGCTGGTTCTTTCCTTTTGTCAGTTTTTGATTTTTTCTTTGGAGGCTCTAATGATGCATTCTTCATTCTTGGAGGCATTCTCTGAGAGATTTGGAAAGATTTGATAGGTTTTGGAAGAAAGAAGGGTGCACGAGCAATTGAATAGGAGTTATGGAGGGAAAGATTAGGTTTTTTTTTAAAATCGGATTGCGGGTTTACTATTTATACCCATGACTCAATTTGTCGCCGAAATGGGTTTCGTCCTTGAATTCGTCGCCAAAATTGAGTTAGGAACCCTAATGTTTTTAATTTCAGATTGACTTCATCGACGAAATGGATGGCTCATCCAGGTTCGTCGCCGAAATGGGTACAGAAAACGTTCTGTTTTTTCTATATCTCCCAAAAATTCGTTGCCGAAATCACATTCTAGATTGAATTCGTCGCCGAATTCAATTCTGAATATGAAGAATTGATTTTTCTTGAAATTCTTTTAGCTATTTTCCTTAAAATTATTCATTTATTGAAGTATCTGAAATCGTCATAAGGCATTTAAATTATTTTTCCAAGTAATTAAACAGATTATGGATAAATTGATTCATGGATTTTAAATTTTGATTGCTCTTAATCATTCGATTAGCTCACTAAGATCAACCATACCCAATTCTCTTCTCAAATCACTAAACCTATCAGATTGTAGAGGTTTGGTAAAAATATCAGCAAGCTGATTAACTGTATCCACAAATTCTAAGATAACATTTCCATTTTGCACATGATCTCTAATAAAATGATATCTTATTTCTATGTATTTAGTCCTTGAGTGTTGAATAAGATTTTTAGTCATGCAAATTGCACTTGTGTTATCACACTTAATAGGAATTTTAGTATAAATAAGTTTAAAATCTTCTAGTTATTGTTTCATGTAGAGAGTTTGAGCACAACAAAGACCAGCCGCCATATACTCAGCTTCAGCTGTGGATAAGGCCACTGAGTTTTGTTTCTTACTAAACCATGAAACGAGAGAATATCCTAAGAAGTGATAGGTTCCACTAGTGCTTTTTCTATCTACTTTGCATCCAGCAAAGTCTGCATCTGAATAGCTGATTAGATCTAAGTTTGTGTCTTTCGGATACCATAAGTCTAAATCAATTGTTCAAAGTAAGTATTTGAAAATTCTTTTTACAGCAGTTAAGTGAGATTCTTTTGGACAGGATTTGAATTTTGCACAAATGCAAACACTAAACATAATGTCAGGTCTACTTGCAGTGAGATACAAAAGGCTTCCAATCATGCCTCTATAGAGTTTTTCATCCATATTTTTTCCTTTTTCATCCTTATCAAGTTTGGTTGATGGACTCATAGGAGTATCCATTATTTTAGTGTTTTCCTTTCCAAACTTTTTAAGTAGTTCTTTAGTGTATTTAGCTTGATTAACAAATGTTCCTTGATTGGTTTGTTTAATTTGAAGTCCTAAGAAGAAGGTCAATTCACCCATCATACTCATTTCAAATTGTTTTTGTATTGTTTTAGCAAACATTTTGCAAAGAGATTCATTTGTTGATCCAAATATGATGTCATTTACATAGATTTGAATTATTAGCATATCATCATTTTTGGTCATTATGAATGAAGTTGTGTCAATTTTACCTCTTGTGAATCCATTTTCAATTAAGAAGCTACTTAGCCTATCATACCAAGCTCTTAGAGCTTGCTTTAATCCATATAAGGCTTTAGTTAGCTTAAATACATGATTTGAGAATTTATGATTTTCAAAGCAAGGTGGTTGATTTACATAAACTTCTTCATTGATATACCCATTTAGAAATGTACTTTTTACATCAATTTGATATAATTTAAACTCTTTATGACTAGCAAATGCAAGTAACATTCTTATAGCTTCTAGTCTAGTAACCGGAGCAAATGTTTCATCATAATCTATCCCCTCTTCTTGGTTGTAACCTTGAGCTACTAGTCTTGCTTTATTTTTAACTATATTCCAATTTTCATCCTTTTTATTTCTGAAAACCCATTTTGTACCAATTATAGATTTATCAATTGGTTTAGGTACTAGATTACAAACTTGGTTTCTATTAAATTGATTTAATTCTTCTTGCATAGCAATGCCCAAGATTCATCTTCAATAACTTCTAGGGCAATTTTTGGTTCAATTTGACTTAGGAAGGCAAAATTCATTAGATTTCTTCTTGTTCTAACTCCTTGTTCCAAATTACCAAGTATTAGATCCTTAGGATGATCTTTTATTAATTTTCAAGCTTTAGGTAGATGATAGGATTCTTCATCTTCAATTTCTTCTACATTATCTATTTCAATGGATTTATCACTTGATTTTTATTTTTCTTGATCATCTTTATTTTCTATGTTGATTTCTAAGTTGTATAATTCTTTTGCAAGATTTTCAGCTTCATCATCAATATTAGTATTGATTTTGTTTAATGGATTTGATTCATCAAAAACTACATGAATTGATTCTTCAACAATTAATGATTTTTTATTAAACACTCTATAAGCTTTGCTATTAGTAGAGTATCGTAAGAAAATTCCTTCTACTGATTTTGCATCAAATTTCTTAAGATGTTGTTTATCATTAAGTATAAAACATTTACATCCAAACATCTTGAAGTAACTTATATTAGGGATTCTTCTATTCCAAAGCTTATAGGGAGTTTTATTTAACTTGTTTCTTATAACCACTCTGTTAATGACATAGCATGAAGTGTTAATGGCTTCAGTCTAAAAATAATTAGGTACTTTATTTTCATTAAGCATTGTTCTTGCCATTTCTTGAAGAGATTTATTCTTTCTTTCTACTATCTCATTTTGTTGTGGAGTTCTAAGTGCTGAAAAGTTATGATTAAAGCCATTTTCATCACAAAATAATTCAAGATCTTTATTTTTAAATTCTCCTCCTCTATCACTTCTTATGTTGTTAATAGAATAACCTTTTTTATTTTGAATTCTTTTACAAAACTTTTTAAATAGAGAGGGTGCTTCGTTTTTATGAGAAAGAAATAGTACCTATGAATATCTTGAAAAATCATCCACTATAAAAAAAGCATAAGTTTTTTCAGCTAAGCTAGCTACATCATTTGGACCAAAAAGATCCATATGCAAGAGTTCTAAAGGCCTAGTGGTAGAAATTATTTTCTTGGATTTGAATGAGGATTTTATTTGTTTTCCAAGTTGGCAAGCATCACAGATTTTGTCTTTAATAAATTTAGTTTTAGGTAATCCTTTAACTAATTCATTTTTAGAGAGTTTAGATAAAAGATCCAAACTAGCATGTCCTAGTCTTCTATGCCATAACCAACTAGCCTTATCTATTGCTGTAAAACACATCATGTTTTGAGATTTAAGTTCATCAAAATATAGGGTGTATACATTCTCATTCCTATGTGCTACAAACAGAGTATTCAGATTATCTTTATCCTTATTCATGCAGATATTTGACTTAAATGAAACATTTAATCCCTTATCACAAAGTTGACTAATACTAATGAGATTATGTTTAAGACCATCAACAAGTAGTACATTCTCAATGAAGACAGATTTATTCTTACCAATGTTACCTATGCCAATGATTTTCCCTTTAGCATTGTCTCCAAATGTCACATGACCGCCATCCTTTGGAGTGATTGATACAAATAGCTCCTTGTTCCCGGTCATATGCCTTGAGCATCCATTGTCCAAGAACCATGTTGTCTTGGAGGTTCTTGATTTGAAGCATACCTACACATTCAATTCAAGTAACTCCGAGATATTTTTCCCCCGATATCCAAATAGTTTTGGATGGTACCCAAAGTGATCTGGGTTTTGGTTTGGGAGAATTAGTTCCCTTGGGAACCCATATCATTCTTGGTCCTTTATGGTCAGTTTTTGAAGAATAAGCAGTTCCTTTTGGAACCTAAACTTTTCTAATTATTTTACCATTATAAAATGCAGTAGATGGTGGAGTTCGGTTAGTACTTGCTTTTGTAAAGAAGTTCTGATAATCTTTTTGTTTTGAAAAGTATTATAACCTAATCCAGCTTTGTTAAAAACACATATTTGCTGTCCTAGAAGTCTCTCTAGATTCTTTTGACCATTTGTGAATGTGAGGACAATATTAGTTAAGTCCTTGACTTTAGCGTTTAGCTTATCACATTCACAAGGTGAGTCATAAGGAACATTTTGAACTTCGTTTAATTTCTTACTTAATTCTTCATTCTCAATAGCCAACACACTCTTTTCTTTTTGTAAAGTCTCACATGATTGTGTAAGAGTGTGGATTTCCTTTTTAAACAATTTATTTAATTTAGCTATTCTACCAAATTCAATATAAATTTCATCAAATGCTTCTCTTATTTCATCATATGAGAGAGAATCATTTGGGGAAAAAGTTACCTCATCCTCATTAGTCATGAGGCACAAATTTGCCACCTCTTCATCACTTGAATCTTCTGACTTGCTTCCCTCTGAGTCATCCCAAGTTGCCATCATGGCATTTTTCTTATACTTTTGGCTCTTCTTGAGTAGAGGGTAGTCAGTCCTTTTGTGCTCTGGTTTCTTGTATTCATAGCAAGTGAGAGGTTTCTTCTTGCTAGATTCAGCTTTGTTTACCTCTTTTGAGAATTCATTCTTGTATGGTCTCTTTTTAAAGTTCTTCTTATGCTTGAGGAACCTTTTGAACCTTCTTGACATCAAGGCTATATCTTCATTATCACTGCTGGTTTCCTCATCACTGTTTTCAACTTATGTAGTCTTGAGAGCCAGCCCTTTCTTGGTTCTTGGTTCATCAGGCATTTGATCCTTCATTATGACTTCATGAGTCATAAAAGATCCCAGCAGCTCATCTATAGGCAATTTGGTGAGGTCCTTTGCTTCTTGAATTGCTGTCACTTTTGGAGTCCATTCCTTGGGCAATGATCTTAAAATTTGTTTCACATTTTCTGCATTAGAATATACCTTACCCAGAGATTTAAGACCATTTAAAATATTAGTAAATCTGGTGAACATATCACCAATAGATTCTTCTTTTTCCATTTTGAATAATTCATACTTGTGAACAAACATGCTAATCTTTTCTTCTTTAACCTGATTAGTCCCTTCAAAGGTGACTTACAGTTTATTCCATATTTCCTTAGCGGAGTCACATCCGGAAATTCTGTTAAACTCTTGGGGACTTAAGGCACAGTAGAAGTTGCTAAGAACTTTAGCATTGATTTGAATGAGCTTAATATCAGCTTCATTTCATTCTTCCTCTACTTTAGGGATTCTAACATCATCCACAGTTTTTGTGGGAAAATGAGGGCCATTGACTATTACTCTCCAACACTCATAATCTAGAGCTTGGATGTAATACATCATCCTAGTTTTCCAATAGTTATAATTTTTTTCATTAAACAATGGAGGTCTAGTGGTGGACTGTCCTTCACCTAGGCTTGTTGCAAAAATATTGTTTGCCATAATAAAATCGATTACTCAGATTGTTTAGATCTTTTTAGAGTATTAGGTTTTAATATCAATTGTTGGCCAGGTAATGACCCTAAAGGGGGGGTGAATAGGGTCTTTGACAGAATTAATAATTTCAAGTTTAGAAGTGCGGAATAAAGTTAACTATGCAACAAGCTAAACTATAGAATATTAAAAAAAAAAAAAAGAGATAAGGAGAATGCAAACTCAAGATTTGTTCACGAGGTTCAGCAAACCAGCCTACTCCCCGCCTCAACTTCCAGCTAGAGGATTCACCACGATTCCTTAAATGCACAGGCTCCTTCACAGGTGGAGTCCAAACCCTTACAATCTCTCTTATAGGTCGAGATATTACCTTACAAGCTTTCCTTTAGGCCGAGTTGAAACCTCTCAAGATCACAACCCTCTCTTGATATAGCTGAAGCAACAGCTTCAGTGCAAGAATCCTAGATTCTTAACTAGATACAATTAATGAGTTTTTGGATTGATAATCCGAAATGAAAGCTCCTGAAATGAGCTGGATAAGAGTGAAATACAAACTCTAATAAGGTCTCTCAAAGAAAATAGGAGTTGAATCAGCTCAAGTGAGATTTTTGAGAATTTTCTAAGTGTGAGAGTGAGTGAGATTTAATAGCAGTGAATGAGGGATCAATAGGAGTTATTGTTGTGATCAGGAGTTATTGTTATTTGTTCATAAATGAACTCCTTTTATAGCATTTTGTTCAATAGTACCGTTGGAGAAGCATTAAATGCTTTTAGGTCCGTTGCAAACTAGCCGTTATGATGATTTTTGAGTTTCAGACATGATTTCGTCGACGAAGTGGAGTTCCCACTTGAGTTCGTCACCGAATTCAAAAGACAGAACTAAATACTACAAAATTCTGTAATGACTTCGTCTTCGAATTTAACCCAACAAAATATTTCGTCGACGAATGCATGAGACAGAATTGAATTTTAAAAATTCTGTCATGACTTCGTCGCCGAATTCACTATACCTAGATAATTCGTCGACGAATTCAGAGCAAAAATTCTAAATTCTATTTTGGACAAGACCAAAGGTATGAGATAGATTTCGTAGGTCAAATAGGTATCTTTTAATTATATTTTTATGATCCATTAGGGGTTTTAAAATGATTTCAAAGGATGTCCTAGGCTCCTATGGTCAATCTGTGGTTCTTGAGCTTTTCAACATACCCTTCTTTTGAGGAATTTTTACATATGTCCTATAAACTCTCAAAAATAAAAAAACTCAATACATTTGAATACTTGAGAGATGAACTTGGCTTGACTCGGGTCTAGTGATTTTGCCTTTTGTCTTCAATGGACCCGACTTGGACTATGGTCTACTTTTGAAACTTCAACTTGTATACAATGAGTTGAACTTCCTCTTGGGTAAATTCCATCCTTTTTCATGATTAGAGTGTTGTCATCTTCTGTATTCTGAAATGTTAAAACACTTTGAACAAAAATTATTAGTACTAAATAGTTCATTTCATTGTTATGTAATTATCAAAATTAATTAGGTTACCCATGGTTGTAACCTTGATGCTAACAATTACTATCACAAAATAGAGTAATAGGTTCAAGTGCTGAAGGAACATTTCCTAGCTCTTGCAAAAACCTTCTGAACCAGACTGCTTCAGAAGCTGCAATATATTCTGCTTCTGTGGTGGAGTCTGCAATACTCATCTACTTTGTGCTGCGCTAACTGACAGCAGCACCACCCAGTGTGAACACATACCCAGATGTGGAAGCTCTACTGTCCGGATCAGATTGAAAATCGGAATAAGTATAACCCAATCCAACTAGATCTTCTGATTAAAAAGTAAGCACATAATCCCTAGTCCTTTCTAGGTACTTCATGATGTGCTTTACTGCAGTCCAATGAATAACACCTGGATTACTTTGGAATCGACTAACAACTCCCACTGCATGACAGATATCTGATCTAGTACATAACATGGCATACATGAGGCTCCCCACTGCCAAAGTATAAGGGCACCTCTTCATTTGCTCGATCTCATCAGCTGATGTAGGGGCCATCTTTTTAGACAAAGTGACACCATGTCTAAAAGGAATGAGAGTTGCCTTACAATCACTCATACTGTACCTAAACAAAATCTTGTCTATATAGGAAGTTTGGCTCAATCCCAACAATCGGCATTTCCTATCTCTTAGAATCTCTACTCCGAGAATATAGGATGTCTCTCCCAAGTCTTTCATTGAGAAATGCTGAGAAAGCCAAATTTTGACTGATGACAACATCCCTACATCATTCTCAATGAGTAGGATGTCATCTACATAAAGAATTAGGATTACTACCGCTCTCCCACTATCCTTCTTGTATATACAAGATTCCTCTAAATTCTTTTGGAATCCAAATTCTTTGATCGAAAGATCAAATCTGTAGTTTTAGCTTCTGGAAGCTTGTTTCAAACAATATATCGACTTGTTGAGCTTGCATACCATGTTCTCTTGGTTAGGAGCAATGAAGCCTTCAGGTTACTTCATATAGATGTCTTGATCTAACATTCATTAAGGAAAGCAGTTTTGACATCCATTTACCATATCTCATAGTCATGGTGTGCAGCTATAGCCAGCAATATCCTGATGGATTTGAGCATAGCTATAGGTGAAAAGGTATCCTCATAATCAACTCCTTGAATTTGAGTGTAACCTCTTGCAACAAGTCTAGCTTTATAGTTCTCCACGTTACCATTGGCACCCTTCTTCCATTTGTAAATCTATTTGCATCCAATTAGCCTTATACCATCTGGTGGATCTACTAAAGTCCAGATGTCGTTGTCATACATGGAATCTATTTCAGCATTCATGGCTTTATTCCATTCAGATTCATCTACATCTAATGTAGCTTCCTGATAAGTATTAGGATCCGTATCCTCATCATCAGGGGTAACTACATAAACCTCATTATTATAATACTGAAGTCTATCTGTTGGTCTAGAAACTCTTTCAGACCTTCTCAGTGGAACAAAATTGGAAGAATCAATAGTGGAAGGATTAGGTTCATCTTGGACACTGGCTATATTGTCTTTCATCTCATGAAATTCAACCTTCTTAAGAAGATCCATCTCTTCCTCTAAGAAAGCGGCATGATGCCTAACAACTATTGTTTGGTCTGACTTGGAGTAGAAATAGAAACCCTTACTTTCTTTTGGATACCTTACAAAGTTCCATTTATCTGTTCTAGATTCCAACTTAGTGGGTTCGAGTTTGCGTACATGCGCAGAACAACCCCATACCCTTAGATGTTGTAAACTAGGTTTTTGCCCAATCCACAATTCATAGGGTGTAACCGGTATAGACTTAGAAGGAACCTGGTTCAGAATATAAATTGCAGTTTGTAAAGCATACCCCCAAAGATAGGAAGGTACATCGACATGGCTCATCATAGAGAGAACCATATCTAATAAGGTTCGGTTTATTCTTTCAGAAACACCATTTTGTTGAGGTGAGGCTTCACCATTGCAAGATAATCTCATTATCCCTTAAGTAATCCATAAACTCGTTAGTGAGGTATTCACCATCTCGATCTGATCGAAGTGTCTTTATGGATTTGTCCGTTTCATTCTCAACTTCTAATCTAAATTCTTTGAACTTTTCAAATGAGTCAGATTTGTGTTGCATCAAATAGACATATCCATATCTAGAATATTCATCGGTAAATGTGACAAAATATCGGTATTGTCCTCGTGCAACAATGTTAAATGGACCACATACATCACTATGTATGAGTCTTAACTTTTTTTCAGCTCTTCCTATATTTTTAGGGTAAGGCTTCTTGGTCATCTTCCCTTCGAGACAAGACTCGCAAGTAGGGATTGGTTCTACCTTGAGAAAATCAAGGGGACCATCTTTTACCAATCTCTTGATCCTATCAAGATTATTATGACCAAGTCTCTTATGCCAAAGATAAGTAAACTTTGTGCAATGTCTCTTCATTCCAGACATTCTAGATGATGAGGTATTGTCACTTTGCAGACATTCGTTATATACCAAAGGAAATATTAAATTAAGACCATTAATGAGATAACCAGTAATCAAGACCATTCCATCTTTCTTAATTTCAACAATTGAATTAAAATTGATAGAGAATCCACAAAATAAAAGTCTAGATACTGAAATCAAATTACGATGAACAAAAGGCACATAAAAGCAGTCTTCTAAAATTAATGTCTTTCCATTAGGTAAATAAAGAGTATACAAGCCAATTGACTTCACTGCAACATTTGAACCCGAGCCAACTTTAAGCTTCTGCTCCTGTTTGGTCGACTTTCTGGTATCCTTGAATCCCTGCAAACAATTGCAAACATTACTGTGGATCCAGAATTCACACACCATGAGTTAGGAGGACCATCCACAAAGTTTGACTCAACAGTAATCAATTCTTCAAAGCATCTCATACCTTGAGTATTGGCGCCACCCTTCTTAAGAGTTGCAAGGTGAGTCCTACAGTTCCTCTTCCAGTGGCCTATTTTACCATAGTCAATCACTTTCCCTTGCCTTTTTTTTCTTGGCAGTACTACTTGAAGAACCTTTGGAAACTCTTGCCTTACCCTTATTGTCTTTAAACTTACTTTTGCCCTTATTCCATTTTCTAAACTTTTTAGATCGCTTGAAGGTATCAAGTTTATCGACAATTAAAGTTTCACCCTTTGTTGACTTTTTGATCAAATTTTCTTCAGCCACAAGTGAGTTCATAAGCACACTTAGTGACATTTCACTCTTGTTCATATTATAATTTAACACGAACTCATTGAAGGACGAAGGGAGTGACTGCAGAACAGTGTCAACCTGAGTGATGGATCCATCTCTCCAGCAAGAATTTCCATTTCATTCAATAAACCCATCATCTTTATGATGTGCTCCTTGATTGGAGTTCCCTTAGTCATCTTGGTGTTAAGAAGGGATTTCAACTTTACTTGTCGAGCTGACCTATTTTGCTCACCAAACATCTCATGCTGGTTTTGCAAAATGTCAGAAGCCTTATCCATGTGTTCATGCTGGTTTTGCAAAATGTTAGATATCGAAGCCAGTATGTAACACTTGGTCATCTGATTGGACCTCTCATATTGCTCCAACTCAGCCTTTTGGGCCGGTGATGCATCGATGAGAATTTCGGGTTTAGGTGTCTTAAGACATAGGTCAAGGTTATCCACGGCAAATACTATTCTAATCTTTCTTTTCTAGTCTACATAGTTAGTTCCTACTAACTTTTCATCACGAAGAATTTCAGTTAATGGGTGTAGGTCTATCATGATCTAATCAAATGACAAATAAGATAGTATTAGGGATCTATTGTTGTAACGACCCTGTAAAAAAAATCTGATAAGTAACATCATCAAAAAGTCTATTACAATTCTCTTAACCAAAACAAAACATAAACTAATAGGGGTAGCTATCAAAACCCCTGGCTCCCTCCTCCAAAGGCTCACCTACTCCTCTTTCCTCAACGTAAGCCTCTTCAATCCACGGTTCCGCTGTGTACTCTTACTCTAAACCTGCCAAGACAAAAGTCTGGTTGAGTACAAAAGCACTCGGTGTATATAAAATCCAACCAACAACATAGTATACCTGCACTTAGTTAGAACCATAACCAATAGCATAGTAACATAATCAAAGTATGAAAGAACATGTGCTCATATACATCATATTATCACCTTGACTCATGTATTTGTGAGAACCTTAGACTTAGAAAACAACCTACTTATGAGATGTTTATGCTTATGCACTTATTCAGATCATGTACTTATTCAGATCCTTCATTGGGCTTATTCAGAATGACAGGCGTATGCAATGCTTATGCTTATGAGTCTTAAGTAGCTTATTTAGAACATGCACTTATTCAGATCCCTCAATGGGTTTATTCAGAATATCAGGCGTATACAATGTTTATGCTTGTAGTCCACATGTGTGACTTGTGAGACTCTTATCTTAATATACTCGTGCGTTTGTGTATAAGTGTCGCAATTAACATTCGAGTTGGTAATTGCTTAGATTCTGATCTCCCACCATGAAAACTCTACTATACTATCTCATACCACATAGTTAGAGAATTCCCGGTTTAAGAGATTTTCCTCTAAGTTCTTACCTTCCCGAATATGAATCACCGTGCAAGTAATTAGGCATAACTTAACAAACAATCACATATATATATCTTATCATGATTCTAAGCATAATTTATAATCAATTTGCTTCAATTCCATAGTGTTATATTAGTATTTATCATCTCAAGCATTTTCACAAGCACCTTGCGTGCATAATTTATGAGTACATTGCCCTTTCCCATTTTCAACATTTCATCACATCATAATCCATCCATACAACCCAAACACAATCCACATCCATACATTCATCCCATCCTCCATGGTATTTCCCATCTTCCATACATTCCATCCATCTTATTAAACGATATTTTCATCTATAATAGCTTAATTCATACAATATTGGGGAAAAACATATCTAATTTATATTTCTATCATACTAACATTCACAAAACATCATAATATGATTGATTTGGATAGTATATCGACCTCAGAGATCCTTCCCTTGGATCCAAATCGCTCCCAAGAAGAATTGAGGAAGATCTCCAAGCTTTCTCCTCCTTCTAAGAGCAATCTCCACCTTCACCAAGCACAATCCTCTTAAAAACCCTAGGTTTTCTCTTCCTTTTGCGAAAATAGGTTTAGAATAGGTTAGAATAGTCTAAAACGTCGAAATAGGACCCCTATTTATAGGACCCCTAATTTCAGACTTTTTAAAACTAAAAACGCACGCACCAATCGATCAGGGTTTAGTCCCGATCGATCGGACTCAACTGGAAATTCTTGGGCTTGCACCGATCTATCACTGATTGATGGCTAATCGATTGGGCCACCAGGCCGATCGATCGGGCCTCCCAGAAAAAATTGGAATTTCTCAACCGGAACCCACTCTGGTAATTGGCCCGTAACTTTTGATTTAGATATCGGATTTTGACGATTCAACTTGTGTTGGACTCTTCATTTTAAGGGAAACAATTTTGTATTTAATGAAAAAATCCTAATTCTGAGTTTTTAATTACTTAAATGGACTCTAAAGCTGACTGGTCTGGGATAGATTACGGCAGAACAGAATTTCCCGACTTCAGAAATCCAACAATTCACTTAACGTCGACTCAAAATATGGAAAGAAGATAAACATGAACATTAAACAGGGTTTAAATATCTTTCTAATGGCTCAAGAATCAATCGATTTTGAGCAATTGTAAGAAAAATAGAGCTTCTTAAAGTTGAGGTTTGTTAAAAGATCCATCTCTTTACAACTTTGATTACGCCTAGATCAAACCACACCATTTAAATATAAATACATATGTATAAAACATGATAAAAAGACTAAACTAACCTTATTAAACCAGATAGAAAACAGGGAATTTAGATTCGGGTCTCTACATCCTCCCCCCTTAAAAGAATTTCGTCCCCGAAATTTACGTACCTTAGGTGAACAAGTGTGGGTACTTTTCGCGAACCTCGGCTTCTCTCTCCCAAGTAGCCTCTTCTCTAGAGTGATGCTCTCATTGCAACACTACAAGATGAATGATCTCAGAACACAAGACTTGATCCTTCCGGTCCAAGATTTGAGCCGGTTACTCCACTAGAGTCAGATCTTCCCGAATTTCCAATTGTTCTAAATCAATGACGTGTGAAGGATCCAAAATATACTTCCTCAACATAGAGATGTGAAAGACATTATGCATCCCTGTCATGTGAGGTGGCAAGGTGACCCGGTAAGCAACTTCTCCGACCCGGGTGATGATCTCAAAAGGACCCATATATCTCGGACTGAGCTTGCCCTGCTTGCCAAATCTCATCACCCCCTTCATAGGTGAAATCTTGAAAAACACAAAATCTCAAACTTTGAACTGAAGATATCTCCTGCGAGTATTGGCATAGCTCTTCTGCCTACTTTGAGTTGATTTCAACCTCTCCCTGAGCAACTGAACTTTATCCACAGTCTGACCAACGAGCTCGGGACCAAGAAGCTTCCTCTCATCAACTTCATCCCAACACAAAGGTGAACGAAAGCTCCTCCCATAGAGTGTCTCAAATGGCACCATCTGAATACTTGCTTGTAGCTATTGTTGTAGGCAAATTCAACCAATGGTAGGTGATCATCCCAATTGCCTTGGAAGTCTAACATGCAAGCCTGTAGCATGTCCTCTATGATCTGGTTCATCCTCTCAGTTTGCCCATCTGCCTACGGATGAAATGTCGTACTGAAATCTAAACGAGAACCCATAGCCTGCTGAAAAATCTTCCAGAATCTGAATGTAAATCTATACCCACGAAATTCCCTTCTATTTATAGGCTAAGGATTGTCAGAACCCTTAAAAGTCCTTGCAAAATATCTCCCCAAGGTCGGTGGTAAGTTCTGGACATTTTTACCCTTTTTTGGGTTGAATTCGTAGACGAAATTCAGCTCCTAACTCACTTCGTCACCGAAATTGAATCCCCTGTAGCATTTCGTCACTGAAATTGTTTGACTAGACCTGTGGTTTTTCCTGCTTTGGTATTTTGATCATAAATGTTGACTTGCTTATCAGATTTTGACGATTCAACTTGAGTTAAACTCTTCATTCAAAGGGGAACAACTTTGTCTCTAATGTACAAATCCTAATTATGTTTTATTCATGGTCCAAAGTGGCCCTAAAGGTGACTAGTATGTAATTACAGCAGCCAAAACTCCAGAAAACTCACATTTGACTTAACTTTGACTCGAATTATGAAAAAGTGTTAAACATGAATGGCTCAGAAATCACTCGATTCTGATAAGTGGTGAGAAAACTAGAGTTTTCTTAAGTTTAGGGTATTTCCAAACATCCCTATTTGCGACACTTAGAGTATCGTATACTCTTATTTCATTTATCCCTAACACCCATAAACAATTTCCATATATATTTTTATTCATTGAAAAAGACTCCTTTCATTATAAAACATGAAACCATAAGTACATTAAGGCTTTAGGCCTTGAAAGCACTATTCACAACACTATACCATCGAGTTCTGGGGTTCTACATCCTCCCCCCTTACAAAAATTTTTTCCTCGAAATTAGGACGATACAAAAGTATACAAAAGAACAAACATACATGGAATCCAACTGTGGGCACGGATTTTGTTACTCATATATGGGATCGAGTTGATTAAGAGTCGCCACCTATTCATTCAGAAGGGATAAGTCGCTAGATTGTAGATAAGGTCTTGGTCTGCATTAAAGCTCTAGGTAAGAGGCTCGATTAAGTCTTAGGGAAGGTGTTAGGCACCCTGAGACCCCTATTTTGCAATGGTTACCTACTCCCTAGGTATAAGCTAAATTAATGTCAAGTGTTATTCAAATGTCGTAGTTTTCAGTTTATACTAACCCAATAAGGGAAAAACTATCTAGGGTCGAACCCGAGTTGGGTTGCCTACGTACTCACATTGGGGTGAGATCAGACCGAGCGTAGTTCTAGCACATGAGCCTATGCTAATGCTAAGAGGTGTGTGTGTGTGCATCGGAGTGGCTCAAGGGTCTAGCTCGGAGGCTAGGATTTGGTTGACCGGGTTGGTCAAGTGCATGGTTTGGTTGATTTAGGCCAAGGGTTAGCCCGGTAGGCTAAGGGTAAGCTTAGCATGCTTAGGATGGGCCCGGTAGGCCAAGGGTTAGCCAGATAGCTAAAGGTAAGCCCGGTAGGCTTAGGGTAGGCCCGATAGGCTTAGGGTTGTTTAACCATGGGTTAATTAGTTAACCGTGATTAAAGAGGAAGGTTAACCATGGTTAGGGGTGCTAACCAGGGTTGGCAAGATCCAAAGTCTAGTTTTTGGTCTATTTGCATTTTTTTAAGGTTTTTGAAAATTTTTAGAGATTTTTCCAACGGTTAAGAATGCGTAACCGTGGTTAAAAGTTAACCGAGGTTGAGTTAATCCCAGTTAAAGGTGTGGTCTGGTCAGGGGTGGGCCTAGGAAGCATGGCAGGGCCTAGAATGGCCTCCTACCTGGTCTAGGCCCTACAAGGCCCACTGCCTTAAAGAAATAGAGAATGACGGTAATTATTCTACCGCCATTCTCAACATTGTAGAGAATGTGAATGATGGTAGAATAACTATCGCCATTCTCACTATGTAAGCGTAAAAATTGTTTCTTTGTTTTCAAATTTCCTCCATTGTTGTATGGAGTTTATTGTTTGTTGTGGGGGACTATCCTTTCAATTTGAGTAAACTCAGACAGTTAATTACCTTTCCTATTTGGGGAAGTACCTCTGATTAAGAAGAAAAATAATAAAAGAACAAAATATTGAATAAAGTATTTGTATTTATTCAATGGGGTTGCCCAGATCCCATATAGGCGTTACAAGATACCTCATAGAGGTTTTAGCATCAAAAAGAAAGAAAAGAAAGAGAGGTGACCTTATTGAAGGTTCACCTGATATTCTCCATTTAGGGGAGATCCTTCTTCAAACTCCTTAGTTGCTATTATTCCTACCAAAGAAAGCTTTTTCTTCCTTCTTTTCGTATGTCTTCGCCTTGTGTCTTTCATCCTTGTCCTCGTCTTTCGTGAAGGTTTCTTGAGCGACCCGTAGGGTTTGTGCATATAGAGCGACCCATAGGGCCAGTTGCTTTCGGGGTGACCCTTAGGTTGGTTGAATTTGGAGCGACCCATACGGACAATTGCTTCTGGAGTGACCCATAAGGTCGATTGCTTCTGGAGCAACCCATAGAGTCGATTGCTTTTGGAGCGACCCGTAGGGTTAGTTGCTTATGGACTGACCCATAGGGTCAATTGAATTTGGTGTGACCCATAGGGTCGGTGTATTTGGTGTGACCCATAGGGTCGGTGTATTTGGTGCGACCCATGGGTTTGTTGCTTTTAGAGCGACCCATATATCCTGTAGAAAATTGGGCAACACCTTTCCCCTTTTGTGGACATTGAAAAGGGAGAGTTCCCATAGCCAACTTGGACTATGGGTCCTCATCAGCGGGCCTGAGGGTTAGCCATTTCGGCGTCCCCTTTATGGGCTTTACTGAAGGTTGGATCTGGCCTTTCGCTAGTCCTATTAGCGGGCCCGATAGGGCCTGCCATTTTAGACTCCCTTTTCAGGGTGTCTAGTGACATCTGCCTTTTGGGCAAACCTGTCGCAGAGTGGTGAAGCCACCCTACTTGGTGTGCACCCGGTTGGGTGCACTCTCTATTTCTTTGAGTCCCCTTAGTTGATGGGGTGACGATGGTGCCTTAATATTTTATCATGGCATGCCTATATCAAAGCCTAGCCTGAAGGCTAGGCCCATGTAAAGTCCGTCCCAAAGGATAGTCCCACTGCGCAGTCATACCCAAAGGGTTTGGCCATTGCATTGGTCCCTCGTAGAGGGTCCAAATATGTGTGGTCTAGCTCGAAGGCCGGTCCCAATTACTGGGGTTAATTTCCATGTGATCTGAGGACACTGTGAGGTGACACTGAGAGAGAACCCATTTTAAGGGGTTCCATCTTGTTGATGAAGTGAAACTTGTCCCTGTTGTGGGCACCAACACCCTCTTTGAGGATCCGACTCTCAGGCCGGTTCCAAATATCAGGGGGGCCACTACTATTTGTATTTGAGGAAGAGAACCCGCTGTAAAGCGACGAAAGAAAGCTTATACTCCTATGAGAGAGGTCTTTGTATGAGAGATCTCTATGCTGCCTTCACGTGTTTGCAGAGTCAAAGGCCCCTACAGCCTTCTTTGGTTGCCGTTCCCTATTCTTGGTTGTTGTACAGAGAGAAGAGGATCAAGATCAAGAGAGACCTTTGGAAGAGGTCTCTCTTTTTATTTTTTGCCAACCGTACCTGTGCTTCCCTCTTTCATGTGCAGCCATGGGAGATTATCGTGAGTGAGAGATAGAGAGAGTGAGAGATCGCTTCTCTTTGCACAGCCCACAAAACCGAGAGACTCTTCTCCTTTTCTCTTTGGCCTTTGCTACCTTGCTTTATTTATGCCGCCACACTTCAAACCGTGAGAGATCTCCATGAGATTTTTTAGGTGGTTACTTGTGAGTGAGTGGTGGATAATGATATTCTATTCCTAGGGAAGACGAGTGATGTCATAACCAATTAGAGGGGTTCTGAATTTAGGTGGTGCCTTCACGCGTAAAGAGGAGAAGAACCCTTGGGGAAGTTTCTAAAAAGGAGAATAAAACCCTAAAAGAGGGTTCTCTATAAAAGGGAAAGCTCTAAACTAAAGAGTGTTCTAAATTTTGGAGTTTGGAAGCAGAGAAGGCTCTGGAGATCAACAAGGTTGGAAGATGGAGAATTCGAGTTTGTCGTGTTCTTCGTCAAAAGTGGTGTTTCTGTCTCCTACTATGAACTAATTCTTCTGTTTCTAGGGTTTCGATGAAACCCTAGCCAAGTAATCATGTCTTGTGTATTTTATTTATGTTCCTTCTTGTATAAACTCTAATAGCATAATGAGAGGGGTGTCTTCAACCAATTAATAAAGTTTATACTCAATTTAAATATGGTTTATCCTTGTCTTAGGCTCTCTTGTGTTGAAATTGAATAAATTCATATATCTTTTGGTGGTTGAAAATATGAATTTTATGCAAAGGGATTTACTGTCATTGAATTGAATTGTAGGATATTCTATTCAAAGGGAAGACGAGTGATGTCACAACCCTAGCTTAGTGTATATCTCTCGTACTGACCGCAGATATGATATACCTAGAATTTGGTCCGTTGAATCATTTTAGTTTCTGATGAGTGATACTTGTAATCGATCTCATCCCTTTAGTTTATGCTTGAGGGACATAAATGGATACTTATGAATGTGGTTATGAGGCTAGTGGTGGATTCAAAACCCTAGAAGTTTTCTCACCGATATATCACCAACAACTTTTAGTTTAGAGTTACTCATTAACTTAGAGTTAATATGGAGAAAAAGGCAACAAAACTAGCGTAGTCCTTTGTGGTTCGACACCTCATACTAGTCACTATTCTACAGAATTGTAGCTACTACGTGGTTTAATAAATTAACGATCAGTGACCTCCTCCATCAGCAATATCTCATTGCCATACATGAGAGTTTTCACCAAGTGATCATATGAGTCCGGAAGTGATGTAAGAAGCCCTACGGCTTGGTCTTCTTCATCCATCTTGGCATCAACTTTCTGCAGTTGATTTAAGATCTGATTGAACACATTAATATGCTCCATGAGATCTACACTCTTCGTCATCTTTAAGATATTGAACTCCTTTTTCATTTATAACTTGTTGGTAAGGCTCCGAGGTAGAGCGTTTCCAACTTCTTCCAAAGATCCGGTGTCGATTTCTCATCCATAATGCTATGCATCACATTATCTGCAAGACAGAGGCGTATTGTGCTGATTGTCCTCACCTCAATGTCTTCCCAATCTGCATCAAACATCTTTTTCGGTTTACTGGACTCCCTTTTCAACGCCCTGGTGAGACCCTGTTGTACTAGGATATTCTTTACCCTCCTTTGCCATAGATTGAAACTCTTTTTGCCGTCTAACTTCTTCTTAAAAATTGCCCACAATTTTTTTAAGCCATTGAAAAATAATTAACCTAGCTCTGATACCAATTGTTGGGAAAATAATAAAACTAAACAGAAAAGAATAAAACAAAACACACACCCACAAGAGAACACAAGAGATATACGTAGTTCGGTAACAACTTGCCTACGTCCATGGGTCAAGATCCAATCACTTCTTTATTCACAGAAACCTTAAGGAACTAGTACAAAAGCACTCAACTCACCTTCTTTCTGCAAACCCAAAGAAGAATCCCTTTCTATCCTCCTTTTAACCTTTATCAAGTCCTAGTATGCCTTTACCCTTTCTATTATCTCCCTATTTCAATGCAAAAGCATTCATTTGATCTTCAAGATGTAAACCCTAGACTCATAACTACGTATTTATAGGCCTAAACAAGAGACCTAGACAATTAGAAAGTCTCCTCTTGCAATAGGAGTTTCCCAAAGCAATACATGACTAAAATAAGTAATATCCCAGAAAATCCCGCTTTGGTCAATTGATCGACCCTTCCTTGGCCGATCTATTAGCGCTCCAAACAATTTTGCCCCGTTTTGACAACGCCCACCGATCAATTGGTGCTCCATGGCCAATTAATCAGAGCATGCTGGTGAACCTTGAATTTACGTCAACTTCCACAAATCTCCACCTTGGCAAGAATCCCTCGAAACTACCGTAACCAAGAGAACTGATTTGCTAATTATCAAGCAAACCATCGAGATAGAATACTGCATCACCCACATCCGGGAAGCACCTCCACCTCGAACCAAAACCTCTCTAATAGTTTTGTAACCCCATTTGTAAATACTACAAACAATCCTTTTGACCTTGCTCTCCTCTGCACCATCTGCGAAAGAAACCCACCAACTACACACACCCTCGAATCCACCCTGGAAAGCACTCTACCAAATTCGATAAAACATGGTCAAAACTCATGTGTAGTCTGAAACTCATCATTCATTCTAGAAGAACCCCAAAAGAGGAACCTGTCCTCTCCATCAAAGGCATATCATCACCATCTCCATCCATACGAAAACCTACCAGAATGCCCATCTCTGCACCAACTGTGAAAGAGACTTTCGGTGAATTTTCTACCCTCTGCATAATATCAGGTTTCCATTTTCTTACAGACCTTGTAAAAGCTCCACCTACCATCGTATTACCCTCCAGGAGATATAAACCACCACACTTCTTCCTCTTCATCAAAACCAAGCATCCCTATTTTCCCCGTTTTATTTTGATAACTGCACCTATAACTGTGTAGCAACAGCCCTTAGAGTCTAATTACCCGAGGGATACTAAATTACTTCTCAACTTAGGGACACAAGCTACCCATCCCAAAGTCCGAATCGCTCCATCAAACCTTTAATCTTTACATTATCAAACTCCATGATTTCACATTCAGATCCATCACCCAGTAACACTTTTCCCTTACCCTTTTGGAATGTATCAAAAATTCTATATTTGAGAAAATATGACATGAAGCCTCCGAATCTAAAATTCACTCATCAGAAGAATTGTCCATACCTTTGGAGACTGTGAAAGTATCTCCAATTTATTCCTCCTTGTTCATAGCTATTGCCGCCGAATAATCTCCTCCGGAAGAATCCCTCTTCCCATCAGTACGTCTTGGACACTCTCTTTGAAGTACCCTAATTCTTTTCAATGATAGCACTGGAGCCCGCCTTTTTTCTTGGATTTGGATCTGCCCCTGCCTTTTCCAAATCCTCTCTCCAACTCTCTTCCTCCTCCCCGAGCAACAATGACATGATTATTTCCATCATGCGATAGTTTCCACCTAATCTCATAAGAGAGTAGCACCGTCATGACTTCCTCCATTAGCAATATCTCATTGCCATACATGAGAGTTGTCACCAAGTATCATATGATTTCGGAAGTGATGTAAGAAGCCTTACAGCCTGGTCTTCTTCATCCACCTTGACATCAATTTTCTGCAATTGATTCAAGATCTGGTTGAACACATTAATGTGCTCCATGAGATCTACACCCTCCACCATCTTTAAGGTATTGAACTCCTTTTTCCATATATAACTTGTTAGTAAGACTCTTTCCGATGTAGAGTGTTTCTAACTTCTTCCAAAAATCCGGTGTCGATCTCTCATCCATAATGTTATGTATCACGTTATCTGCAAGACAGACGTATTGTGCCGACTTCTCTCGCCTCATTGTCTTCCCAATCTGTATTAGACATCTTTTTCGGTTTATCGGACTCCCCCTTCAATACCCTTGCAAGACCTTGTTGAACTAGGATATCTTTCACCCTCCTTTGCCACAGATTAAAACTCCATTTTTCCGTAAAAAATCTCTAGGAAAAACTACCCATAATTTTTCAAAGCCATTGAGAAATAATTAACTTGGCTCTGATATCAATTGTTGGGAAATAATGAAACCAGATGGAAAAGAATAAAACAAAACATACACCCACAAAAGAACATAAGAGATATACGTGGTTCGGCAATAACCTGCCTACGTCCACGAGTCAAGATCCGAACACTTCTTTATTCACAGAAACCTTGAGGAAACAATACAAAAGCACTCAACTCACCTTCCCTATGAAAACCCAAAGAAGAATCCCTATCTATCATCCCTTTAACATTTCTTAAGTCCTAATTTACCTTAACTCTTTCTATTATGTCCCTCTCTCAATGCAATTAAAAGTATTCACTTGATCTTCAAGATGCAAACCCCTTCAAGATGCAAACCCTAGACCCATAACTACATATTTATAAGCCTAAACAAGAGACCTAGAGAATTAGAAAGTCTCCTGTCGCAATAGGAGTTTCTCAGAGCAATACATGACTCAAATAAGTAATATCCCAAAAAATCCCGTTTTGGCCGATCGATCAGCCCTACCCTGACCGATCGATCGGTGCTCCCAACAATTCCGTTGTGTTTGACAACGCCCACCGATCGATCGGTTCTCCATGGTCGATCGATAGGAGCATGCTGGTGAACCTTGAATTTATGCCAACTTCCACAATAGGTTGTATAGATCTTGTGTTTCCCAACCTGGAGACCTTACACATTTTTTCGCTTCATTTTTCAATAGTACATACTCCATAATTCGCTCCACACACACATATATATACATACAATGTAAGCCTATGGGTACTCCCAAAGTGTATTCCCAATCTTAATCTCTTAATTCAATAATTAAAGAGTCAAGATTAGAGCTGATATGACATTAGAAAAGAAAAAATAAATTCAATGATTAAAGAGTCAAGATTAGAGCTGATATGACATTAGAGAAGACAAAATAAGGGAAGCTAAATCGTAAAACTTAGTGGTTAGTTAGGATTGGGGGTATATCTAGGAGTAAATTTGGGAATATATATATACTACTTATACTATAAAGAAATAAGACTTTCTCCCTTTGTTATCCAAACTCCTATCCCTCCAATCCTATAAGTTATATTTAGATATGACATGTGACTTTTCCCTTTAATCCCCACCATTCAGTTTAAGACCCACTATCTCATCCTAAAGTCATCTCTATCTCCACTATTGTAGAGTCCTCTCTTATCTCCAACTCTTGCAAGTAGGTTTGGACCCACTATCTCATCCTAGATCCCTCTCTATCTCCATCTCCATGATTGTAGACTCCTCTTTATCTCCAACTCTTGAAGTGTATAAATTTAGGTTTAAAACTAAAATATTTATGATTTTCTATTAAATATTATTTAATTAATAATGAGTTATTATTATAAAATCAGTTATTTAATACAAATAATGTCTATCAAATAAAAATAAATTATACTATTAAAAATAAAATTTATTAAATATTCTTATAATATGTAACTTAATATTTAAATAAATTAATGATATTATTTAATTATAAGTCTCTACTAGTGTGTATATATATAAATATATATATATATATATATGCCAATTTGGAATGGCAGGTTCCTTATTAGGTTGGGTACATGTTTGCCTTTGGCGACCGTTTATAAGTGGGTAGACCCAGACAACCTGACACAACTTTGTTGCCGTCCTTATAGATTATGTACCTGAGCTACATACTCAGCAGACCCTAACCCTTAATTTGGCCTGTCAACTTAGTGAACCAAATGTACGGTATCAGGGTGCAATCTATTAAGGATGGTGGACACCATGTCTATCACTCTACAATAAAACTATATTCATAACACCGCTTATTAATGATTGCACACATTCATGACAATGCTCAATTGTGACTATAATAATTTAAACCAAACGGGCCTTAAACATTTTGATCTTAAATCAAGATCCACCAAGACATGCAATGAATTTAATTTTAGGAGGTAATGTGGGCCCACATGGCCATAAAATGTCCCCCTCCATGATCCAATCCACCAAAAAAATGGAATTCCTTGTCCCCTTTAAACACCAAAATTATAATGGAATGGGTTGAGTGGAATGTTGAAAAGGAGAGGAGATTGAATTAGAAAATGTAGGGGGTGGTGGAATTCGTGTGGAATGCACACTCCCTCCCATTTAATAACAATATCTCATTCCCACACACACTCTCACTTAGCCAGGACTAGGAGTGCTCTCCTACTCAGCAATCCATCTTCTTTGAGTGTTTAAAAGTTCAAATGTACTGTACATGTAGTAATCTCTTCTTTGAGACATACCCCACTTACTATTTCTGTTCTACATATCTAGTACTCTGCTCTAATTCGGCATAGTATACCAAATCCAATGGGGGGTTTTTACCATAAAAACAGTCTGTTTTATGACATTTACAGCATAAGCATACCTTTTAGTTTTTCCAGTATCATCATACAGGTATTCTATCAGCAAATAATTATATAAAAAAAAAAAAATCCATGAAGTCAGTCTTTTAGGGAACCATATCGTGTTTGTTCTTCCCTGTGGCCAGAGTATTGAAGGCTAGGATCCCTTCAACAGTTACAACTGTTAAATCCGTACAAACCAATTGATCCTAACCTTTCAACGTCCATGGCTAAAGGGAAAAACCCAGGAAGAACACATACGATTTGCTTCCGTCTTTTAATGGAGTGACTCTCATGTAATTTGAGTTACCCCTTTGTGGTAATTTTTTTTATTTTTTTTTGTAAAATGACAGTTTTCATGTGCGCCTCACTTATTTTTCTTTTACCACAAGCAGAGAGTTGGCTAGCATCCAATCTTGTATTTCATTATCCAAATAACGTTCATTCTTAAATTTAAAAATTACTCGAAAATCGGTTTTTGATAGTATTTAAACCAAAATTTTTGTTTCAAAATTCTCTCATGATACCAAACAAATTTGAAAGGGACATATAGGTCCTGCAGTTCTGGATATTTGAGTGGGAGATACATTTAGGCATATTGATATGATAAATTCCATAAAGCATATACTATAAGTAAAATAGAAGAATATATTTGGGAATCATTCCCACACTTGGGGAACGATGGAGAACAACAATAAACGAGTATGCACATCAAGATTAAGCATCATTGGTTTCCGAAAAGACATCGAAAGCTTTTTCATGTTTTAAGCTAAGATATAGCTCTTATTTTCTTTTCTTTTTTTCTCGAGGGTAGCCAGACATTTTTTGGCGGCCTCCAAGGGGCGCGAGCAAGGCGGTTCAGGCTAGATTCGCTAGAGCGCAAGTGTGCCAATGGGGGCAAAATACATCTGCAAATGAGCAATAGTCACCTCCTCGTGCCGACGAGGGGAACTATTCCTCCTCGCTCTCACAAATCCTTTGAACTATTGTTAAAAACTACCCCCTCCTGTGGTTAATTTTTTTCTAAAAAACCAAGGGTAGATGTGTGAACCTTAGGGGTGACTGAATCTTAACCACAGTTAATGGAAGTAAAAGGGGACATATGGCCCCAAAATAAGGGAAGAGACGGTAAGTCACCTCCTCGGCCTAGGAGGTAAAAAACTAACCACCTCCTGTGGTTAATTTTTTTTTCTGAAAACCAAGGGTAGATGTGTGAACCTTAGGGGTGACTGAATCTTAACCACAGTTAATGAAAGTAAAAAGGGGACATATGGCCCCAAAAATAAGGGAAGAGACGGTAAGTCACCTCCTCGGCCGAGGAGGTGACTATTTCCTCTGCAAATGCGCTAAAGGAGGTTGGAACTCCTGATCACTTACCCTCCTAGCCAACACAAATAAAGTTTGACTCGTAATCTTCTCCGGTTGTAACGGGTTACTGCCAAAACTGGTTACACTCCCAAGGTGGCCATGTGTCCCTTTTTACACCCTTTAACTGTGGTTAAGATTCACTCACCCCTAGCGTTCACTCACCTATCTTTGGTTTTTAGAAAAAATTTTAACCCTAAGAGGTAATGAATTTAACTATGGTTAATAAATTATTTATTGTTTTTTCTAAACACCAATGATAGGTGAGTGAATCCTAGGGGTGAATGAATCTTTACCACAGTTAAAATGTGTCAAAAGGGACATGTTCAGGGGTGTAACCGGTTTTGGCAAAACCGGTTACAAGTGGAGAAGATTTCTTCTCATAAAGTTTGTATTGGAAATTTAATGTAAGCAGAAAAAAAATCTTAAAAGAATTATTACTTTAAGAACAATAATGGCTGTTAATTAATAAATTTATTTCGACCATGATTATCTTTAGTGCTTGTGTTGCTTGATGGACCATAATTCAATATACTGTTCTAATCACCATAATGGCGACATTTCAGTGGACCATGGTTCCATCCATCGCTATTTCTAATTGTCATAACGCAACAGATCAAACAACTGAGGATCATTACATGGGTGTAATTCGTTGTAGATTGTACGTAGTACACAGTACTGGAGATCATTTCTATAGCAGATTCAGTCATTAGTAAGGCCGAAGTTAATGAGAAGTAGTATAGGAGATTCAGTCATTAGTAAGGCCGAAGTTAAATTCTCAAGCACGAAAAAAGTTAAGGATAAAACACTTAGGTGATTTTTAGTAACACTAATCTAAATAGGGAGAGCTTATTTTAAAATTATGCTTAGTTGGACTTTAGATTGTTAAGTTTAAGGTTAATTGGATGTTTTGAATTAGAGCTTATTAAAAAAGTAGTTAGTGAGCTACTTTTTTAATAAAAGGTAAAAACTCCTATTTCAAAAAGATGTAGATATCCAATTAACTTTGACCTTAACAATCTAAAGTCCAACTAAGCATAATTTTGGAATAAGCTCTCCCTATTTAGATTAGTGTTACCAAACGCCACCTTAACCTCTCGTAAACATACTTTTTCAAATTGAGGTTAAACTAAGTAAATACATCAGATTGAGTCATATATATACATAGATACCAGCATAACCATGATTCATTAAACAAAATTCCACCTTAAGGACATGTATGATGTATCTTCCATACTATATTCTCTTTTCCACTATCAATGCCCATCACTATCACACTACAGTTAAGTCACCTTCCTTAAATACCCTCCTCCAGGGAGTGTGTCTTCCACACGAGTTCATCTCTTCTTCATCCTCTTTGCTATAGCTCTCTTTGTTTCCTTTTCTCATGGCTGTCCTTGAAGCTCGCGAAATGGCGATCCCCGGGAAAGATATCGAGAAACAGAAAACCCATGAACATGAAGAGAAGAATTTTGACTACTCCCAAAGGGCACAATGGCTTCGAGCCGCAGTCCTTGGAGCCAACGACGGGTTAATTTCAACCGCTTCGTTGATGATGGGAGTAGGAGCGGTTAGACAGACATTAAGGCCATGATCCTTACTGGGTTCGCGGGACTAATCGCGGGGGCTTGTAGTATGGCCATAGGGGAGTTTATCTCGGTCTACTCCCAGTGGATATAGAGGTGGCTCAAATGAAGAGAGATAAGAGAATGAAAAATGGTAGTGAAGTGAAGAAGAGAGTGAGAAGGTACTGCAATTGCCTAGTCCATTACAGGCAGCTATAGCATCGGCCCTCGCATTTTCTGTAGGGGCGATAGTGCCGCTATTAGCAGCTGCGTTTATAAGGGAGCATAAGGTGAGGTTGTGCGTGGTGGCGAGTGTGGCAAGCGTGGCATTATTGGTGTTTGGAGTGATGGGAGCAGTACTAGGGGGAGCACCTGTGCCGAGGTCATGTGCAAGGGTGTTGGTTGGAGGTTGGATGGCTATGGTAATAACCTTCGGATTGACGAAGTTTATTGGGTCCAACGTACTGTAAAAGGATATGTTGGTCTTTCCTTCTTTCTTTCTTCTACCTCTCTTCCTTTTTTCTTTTTTTTAAAGTAGTTGAAGTGCAGTAGTTCTTGTGAGATGTGCATGGAATGAAGGTTGGTTTAATTTGTTCAAAGCCAGGGACAAATAATGACATAATCAATGTAATTAAAGCCAAGAACTATTAATTGATGAGATATCAGGGAGAAATTAAGATGTTGGTAAGGATGGTTTGGTTGGCCAGGATCATCTTGATCACTACCCTTAAAGGATCAAGATGAATCACAATGTTTACTACCTTGTACTTGCTCACTTGGTCAGGTCTAATTGTGAAATACCAACAAAAATGGTCTCAAAACCCTTAATCAATTAGGCTTGGGTAAGAACAAACTTGCCAAAAAGATTACCTTAATAAAGGAAAAAATAGTGGAATATCCATCTGTTCAATAATCGACATATAAATTGGGGGGTTTGATAGCTCCAATCTCCCTTATTACATTTTCCCCTTGTTGGGGCAAAAGACAAAGACAAGGATTTTGGGCATGCAAAATTCGTGTCTTTATGTCCCAAAATGGGAGTGCATCTGGAAGCAACCATAATTAGGACTCCTCCACTACAAGAAATCTACCGAGCAGTAATAGAATATTAGTGATGGAATAAATTCCGTTACTAATGCATCACTTATAGTGATCATCCCCATTAAGCATTTTGACACTTACGCAATTTTTAGCAAAATAAAATAGGATTTAGTGACGGAAATACTCCGTCACTAATAAGTAGTATTTTTATGGGACAGAATAATTCCGTCACTAATTGGAATAATGACGTAATTGGTTTATTGTGACGGATTATTTCCGTCTCTAATAGTGAAAAATCAATAGAGACGAAAATATTTTCGTTTCTAGCAATGAAAGATCAGTAGAGACAGAACTATGTCCATCACAATATATTGAATTTGTCATGCCCCAGAATCGCACCTAGGAGTTAGGTGTGACTTTATGCGTGACTAATCTGCCATATCAAATCATCTTGTACAATGATACATAAGGCATAAAATAGCAGAAGCGTAACTAAAATTTTCTTCAATATATAAGACAGAATTCTAAGTTTATACAAAACAACAGAATCCAAAAGTAAAGTGGGCATGCCCACTTTAATAAAATACAAAAGTAAACCTCCCCATCACTCCACTCAACAATAATCTAGATAGGGCCACCTATTCAGATCTCTATATTCCTGAGGCTGCAACAGGATAGCCACCTCTTCTTCTTCAACCCATGGCTCGAGGTTGCAAATGTCAAATGGACCTGCCGATATAAAATGTACGGCTGAGCATGGAATACTCAACGAGTATAAGTTACTAGCTAACAGTGTTACAATTAATAATATCATGCGAGTACTTAAGATAACAATTCATAATTCATGCATTGAACCGAACATAGAATCATACTTCAAAACTTAACTTAAAATGTGCATAACTTTCAAAACCTTGTCTTAAGAGCTTCGTAGAAAACCATGTGTATCTTATGAGTTCTCATGAGCCTTCGAGTTCTTATGAGTCTTATGAGCCTTATGAGAGATCTTTGTGAGTCTTATGAGAGCCTTAAGAGCTTATGATCCGTACAGACTTATGAGATGATCCTCAAGTTGATCCTTATGAGCTTGTGAACCGATCTTAGACTTATGAGTTTCTTATGATCGTTCTTATGAGAGCCTTGCGAGGTTTATTGTCCTTATAGACTTGTGAACCGATCTTGGACTTGATCCTTATGAGCATTTGTAACCGATCTTAGACTTATGATCCTTAGAGAAAATTGTAACTGATCTTAGACTTTACCAACCTATAGTTTGGCCTTGTCAAATGCTTATGAACTTATGAGTTTTCTTATGAGGTTTTCCTTAGAAATTCTTCTTATGAACCTTTGAAATATCATGCTTATGCAAAAATCTCGGTCATGCAAGACATAGAGTGCTTATAGTGCTTATGAGTATCCTAGCAACTTAGAAATCTTTATTCATAAATATATGAGACATATAGGCATCATGATAGATTAGGAAAGATTTAAAATATTCAAGACATGTTATGATCACTTAAAAACATCATAGTAGGCTTGAAAAACTATTAAGCATAGAACATAGCATTCATAAGCATCATGGTAGTCATATGACACCTTTAAACATTGGATCATACCCATAGCACTTTATTCATGGAGATATCATAGAAATCAAACATGGCTATAAGCCTATTTCATCAATACCATACCTAAATCATAGTTTTCGTAATGGAGATCAAAATAAAGTCAATAGTAGAAAGCATTTACTCATTCAAGGTTATTGACTTCACAACAAACTCATTTATTGCCCTTAATGTGTAACAAAATTAACTAGTAGGGTGTAACTACCTTGAAAAGCTTGAATCCCTTAAATATGGAGCTTAAGAAAGATTGAGGAGACTTGAAGAAGTGAAATAGGACTTTGGGAAGCAAAACAAGCTTCACCATTGGTCTAGGAGCAAAACCCTAGCTCTCCACTTCCTTCTCCTTCAAAATCCCCAAATTTTGTCTTATAGGGTTTGTGATACCCTAAGGCCACGAAATTGGCCTTATATAGGCAAAGGGGTGGTAAAAGACCAACCTACCCTTAATGAATTGCCTTAAAAAAACCAAATAGGGCAAAAGTGTGGCGGTTCGGTTAACCGGTGGTGACTATCGGTCAACCGAATATTGCACTCGGTCGACCGGTGGAAAAACCTCTCTTTGGAAAATTTCTCCATAAAAAATTCTGCTCATTCAGTCAACCGGTAAGGAGTATCGGTCCACTGGTAGTGGTTCGGTCAACCGGTAATGACATTCAGTCGGCTGGTTGCTGTTCGGTCGACTGGTTTGCTCTGTACTTGGACTATTTTGTTGTTTTTCCCATTTTTCCACACTTAGACTCTTTCCTACTTATGTTGCTACACCTATGAACCTCAAATGAAAATCTCTTAAGACTTTAAAACATTCACAACATATATATAACATTTTTGATTAAAAATCAAAACTCCCATCTCCATTGATAACATACAATGAAACATGTAAAGACTTCAATGCCTCAAACACTATTCATAGTACTATTCACTGTGCTATGCTATCCAGTTTCGGGGTTCTACATCTCCCCCCTTACAAGAATCTCATCCCCGAAATTAGGACGATACAAGAAGATACAAAAGAAAAAAGTACATAAAAACCAACAAAGAAACTATCCAAACAAATCAGGGTACTTTTCCCTCACTTCAGCTTCATGCTCCCAAGTAGCCTCTTCTACAGAATGGTGCTGCCATCTCAAGATCGATAACCAATGGGATAGTCTTGTTGTGTAAAACTTGATCTCTCCTATTCAAGATTTGAGTTAGTTGCTCCACTAGGGTGAGATCCTCCCGAATCTCCGACGGATCAAGATCGATGACATTGGATGGATCCGGGATATATTTCCAGAGCATGGAAATATAAAACACATTGTGGACTGTATCTTAAGTTTATAAAAGAATGATAAAGTTCAATTGGTATTAAGAGCTTAAAAGACATTCAATTTGATCTCAAATGCTTGAAATTAATTGAATCTAATATTGTAATCATGACTAATGAATGGTTAATCTAAAATATGCAATGAACTAAAAAGTTAATCTTTATGCTTATGTTTAGGGGCAGCTAGCCTAAAAAATTCATAGAATTCATATATTGAGAGGGAGCTTAATCCCAATTCATTCCATTATTTGTGTCATCATAAAAAATGGGGAGATTGTTAGCCGAAAGGTTACAACTTAAGGACCCTAATTGATTTTGATGATAACTTAAATAATGAAATGATTTTTAAAGTACCAATGTCATCTTTAAGTGATTATGAAAAAAAGTGATCAAAGGCATTAGTTATCCATTCATATTCAAAATCATGAATATGTCATCAAAGTGAAATGAAAGAAGTGCAAAGAAGTCAAAAGTCAAAAAGAAGATTCAAGCCAACCAAAAGAACCTCAAGGAAGTTCATTTTGGAAGATATCAAGTATTGAAGCATCTGTGGAAGATCCAAGACTCAAGAAAGTCATCT
The DNA here is from genome assembly GCA_015143295.1 of Tetracentron sinense. NCBI lineage: Eukaryota > Viridiplantae > Streptophyta > Magnoliopsida > Trochodendrales > Trochodendraceae > Tetracentron > Tetracentron sinense. The sequence goes on along the minus strand of CM026555.1, from coordinate 18,189,911 downwards.
CTTAGTTAGGAAAAACATTTAGGACTTATTGTAAACAATCTTCAATGGTTGGTTGTTGAAAAAACTCTTTTACCTAGAAAGACATTGAGTTCCTTAAGACCAAAGTAAAAATATGTTTAAGGACCTAAAAATAAGTTAACTCCACATTTTGCACTCTTTGATCAATCTTAAGATCAATGGAAAACAATTCAAAAAGATGTTAATCATATTTATAAACAAAGAAAAAAGGTTTTGGAATCAAATCAAAGCATCAAAATAATGAAAATCGAATGTGTGCAAAATATTGCACCATCCAGTCGACTGGATGGTCCCATCCAGACAACTGGATGGGCCAAAATTATGATTTTGGCTCTGAACCGTTTTTCCAGTTTTCGAAATCCTTCACGATCATTTGAAAATCATTCTAACTTGTTTTAATGATCATAAAACTTTGATTTTTATCTTTATTAAGTTATTCAAAAGTATTTGGAAACCATTCAAATCATTAAAAGTTGTAAAAAAAAAAAAAAAGGATTTAGAGATGATCAGCATCATCCAGACGACTGGATACTATCATCCAGACAACTAGATGAAAGTCCAGATTCACCGTCTAGACTCTGCGATCATCTAGACAATTAGATGCTCTCATCCGGTCGACTGGATGACCAGAGAACGTCATTAATGCCTCCAACGGCTATATTTATAACGGGTAGATCGCATTAAATGCATCTCCAACAGCCATAAATTTATGAGATCTATAAATAAAGATCTAATATGAATGATTAGGGATGAATGCTAAATCCGAAATCACCTGAATCTCATTCTTCATTGTTCTAAGTGAAAAATCTCTAAATCCTTATACTCTGTTTTTCTAAGCTTTACAACGCCCACTATTGAGTGATTTTATTAGAAATAAGAGAGTGCTATTTAACTTAGATTCAGCTCATTTAAGGAGCTTTTCCAAGAGTGTTATTCAACTCAAATCCAGCTCAGTGTAGGTGTTTTACTTTGGATTACAAATCATCATCTACAAAAGAAAGTCAAGAATCTTGGATTCGTGCACCAAAAGTTGCTGCTTCGCTTCAGCAAGACAGGGAAGTGCTCTTGTGGTATAAAGGTTTCATCTCGGCCTGAATGAGGGAATGTAAAGGTTGTATCTCGACCTGGAAAAAAGGCTGTAATGGTTTGGACTTCACCTGGGAAGAAGTCTGTGCGATTAAAAGAATCATCCGGTGTATTGGACATTGATGATTGGCTACATCAAAGTTATATAGGCAAATATTAGAGAAGATGTTGACCTCTCAGGTTTAGGACAATCTGTCAAATGGACTACCCTAAACATACAGATAGTATATTTCTAAGGGTATCCACTGAGCGATCTAGTTGCAATATAAGTACTTCTTTCTTATATCAACATCTTAGTCAAGAGACCATTCTCCCAATGATTGAGATTCATCACTCCATCCTATGGAACTAACAATGTGTAAGTTAGTAGGAATACATTGTCCAAATGTATCCTGAATAACTTAAAACAATTCTAGGTCTACAAGGAACTAGAAAACCATATCTCCTTAGCAATTAGTTAAAAACTAATCGGAAGGTTTTCCTACAATGTTACCTAAGGGACAAAGTATTCTCATCTAATGAGATACTTTTAATATATTACCCAATGTAGAAGACAATGTGAGAATGTAAAATATGCTTTTATTGATTAAGTAGACTAATACAATTCTAGAATGGCTTTCGTGGGCATATATAGCTAACATACCTTTCTTGATCGCTTCCCTATGATCGCAAGCTTGCGAATGACCTTCTATTTTGATCTCCAAGCCCTTTTCTACTCCTCCAATTAAGAGCCAATGCAAAACCCTAGGTTTTTCTCTCCTTAGATGTCTAAAGCTCTTAGAAATGGTTGTGGAACCCCAAACCAACAAGTTAAAGCCTATTTATAGAGTTTAGAGCCCTAAACCCTTTAAAATTCTCAGAAAATAATGTTGTGTGAAATTTTGCACGTGACACCATTTAAACGGTCTAAGAATCATTCAAAAGATTTGAGGATCGTTCGAATGGTTCAGATTCGTTCTAACGATTGTGCATTCGGTATTCTATTTTCATGTTGTTACTGGTACCATTCGAACGGTTTGTCCTATTTTTCTTCTATTTCTTCTACAGAATCACAGCAACAACACTCTTTCCTTACAAAACACATCAACATCACACTTATTTTCCTTTAAAACATTTAAGTAAATGTTTTCATTTACTTTAAGTTTTAAATTAAAATAAAGGAAGTACTCCTCAGTTGGATTCAATAAAAATACTTAGAAAATCAAATTCCTAGTGAATCAAAATCTCATTTTTCTAGTTTTAGGCGAAAAACGGAAAATCATGTCCAACGTAAAATTTTCGATAGTTAATTAACCACTCTAAATGTAATAATAAAATTTCATAAAATCACTTATGTTTATTAAACCCATAAACATCCATTTTCAGGATAAATCATCTCAAAATTCGACAATTTATTTTTGCTAAACCACATGCCTTTCTTAAATTTCTGAAATTCTTGTACTTTTTTTTATTTCAATTTAAGATCATCAAGTGACAAGACATTAAATACATGACACAAATATCAAGAAATAAAAAACAGGTCTCTATAATTCAACTCATTATTATCGATTATGAAAATAACTGGTAATTTATATAATCTTTTTAGGAGTGATTAATATGGAATATAATCACTTATGCACTTTAATGACTTATGGAAAAATTATTACAAATACCCAAATTTTCACCCCGTAAGAGTGTACAAGATCTATTAAATTTGAGAGATAGATAATCACGATTAAAAATGACCAAATATAATACCTTTTTTTAAATGAACAGATAATTGCTTATTGGCAGAATGCCAACCAAACCGGATTACAGCTGTCACCGCTTTCATGACAACGCTTATCAACATTACCGCTTACAACTATAAGAATTCAAACCAAATGGACCGTAGTTGTAACCAGACAGATAGGGTTGGAGGTGGAACCGAATAGGTTGTAATAAAAAAACTGTCCAAGAGTTATTGTAATTGGAATATTACAGTCTAAAAGCAATTGCACCTATAAGGAAACTAAAAGAATTATAGAAATGAGTTGACACAAACAATCCAAAGTTATTACCCATAGAATGAGAACAAACTTTATTCTGATTTAGACAAAAGGCCAAAAAGGATATATAAGAAGAATATAAAGGTTAAGAATGTGTTAAAGATACTGTGGAACTAAGAAAGGACAAAAGAAAATATATTTTCTTTGATACTTTGGACTTTCTAAAAGAGGCTAAGTGCAGTTGTCTTCTGCCAAGCACTACAAGCTTGTAGGGAGAGATTAGATTGAATTCAAATTAAGTTAGATTCTAGAAGAGGTAGTGCTACCATATCCCTTGCATGTCAAGGCTTTGATTATCTTCAAAAAGGACTTCAACAAAGCATTCCTTAGTTGAGTGATCCACATATATATTATTACTATATATTAATAGTATTTGTGCAAAAATAATTTCACAAAAATCAATCGATAAAATTGAAGAATTAATTTTCATTTTGAGACAAGTCACCAATAAGAACTAATTTTCAATGGAATTTTTTTTTTGTTTGGCTAATCATGCGAAATAGTTTCTCCAAAATAATTTTCCGAAAACCCTCTGCATTCTAAATTAGGAAAACCTTAAGCATTCCAAAACAATTTTTATGTTTGGCGAACCATACAAAACAAAAAGATTTTAACTACTAGTCATATACACGAGGAGCCCTTTTTTTTTTGTTGGAAGGGTATCAAGTAACACAGGCTAAACACATGCACACAATCAGACCTAAGGGCACCACTAATGTTCCATAAGAGTAAACCCACACACTCACTCCAAAAAAGGGTTTGGGAGCCTTAAAGACCTCGTTCTTCGTGAAAAAATTCGGTGAACCTCAAATCTAATGTTTGAGTTGAGAATTCACAAATTCAATGGGATGGTTAGATATCCCTATAAGTCAATCTACCCTTTTTAAGATTATGCAATCAAGTTATTAATTAATTGATGATGAACTTTAAAGTGTGGAATAAGGGAAACAGGCAAACAATAACACAAGGATTTTTACGTGGAAACCCTTCCGGGAAAAACAACAGGACCTAGACCAGCAATGAGAATTTACTAAAACAAAGTACCAAATACTTATAGACTCGAACCTCACCCAAATATGACTCGACTTCCTCGATCCATGGTTAACCCTCCACACCTCAATAAGTAATCACGATCTCGCAAAACTCGCAATCTACCGCAGCAGCTTGTTCTTCTCTTGTGTCTCGACAACCACGATCTCCACGATTGATCTCCGTCAATGACGACTTTGGATTGCACTTGCCAAATCACACAACCACGATCCTCCTCAGATTGATCTCCTTCACAAAATCTCTGGAACACTCTAGCCAATTTGTTCTTTCCCGAATGGGTTGATAGTTTTAGGACAACTCTAGAGTGATCTCATCAAAAGATTGAGAATCAACCAAAGCAAGTTTTCAGGTATTAGAATAAAAAACCTTGCATCTCTAGAGTAACTAACAAAGGAGAAGGAGAGAAATAAATCCCAGAGTTTATGAGAACTCTAGAGGTAGCTCAATGCACTCTCAACACTCTCCCAAAGTCCACATTCACGAACTAGAAGGGTTCCAATAAATAGAGAAGCAAAACAATGGTTTTAGAAGTTGCCAAAAATCACTTTAGAAACAAATTTCAAGGACTGGGTCAACCCAAAGGGGATTGGGTCGACCCAAAAGTGCACTTCGGTCAACCCAACTCACACTTTGGGTTGACCCACTTGTTTGGTGCTTTCTGGGATTTTATGCCATGCATTTTTTGATGAGACTGGGTCGACCCAATGGTGAATTCACACTGTATTTCACCCTTGTATACCCTATGCTTTGCTTTATATTAATCTAGGCATTTTGGAACCAAATTCCATGATTGTGGGCACTTCCAGTTGGGTAATTTTTGTCTCTAAGTCTATTTTCACCTAAGGTAACATGGTGTCTAGGTCACTTACCATCCTATGAGTGAAACGAAGGCTATGATCGGAATGTCTTCAACTTATCTTCTTCAGTCTTCATCTTCACTTGTCTTGGATGCTTGTAAGCAATGACACAAGATATACTAGATTCACTGTTTTGACAACGGAATATGCCAACACTAAAACATGGACTTTACAATCTCCCAATTTGGCAATTCCGTGACAAAACCAACCTGAAGTACATGACTTGACACAAACTCTCCCAAAACACATCAAACAGAGAGTTAGGTCATTACATGACTCTAAGACAATTACATGACACCAATTGACAAATATTCTGAAAGAGAAGACACCGAAGCTCTTATCAAGTAAGATCTGTCTGTTGTAAACCTGCACATGCTCATAAATAAAACACCCAATGAAGCATGTATGGAATATGCAAATAGATAAACATAGGCATTGCAAGGAATGTACTGAAATACTGAACTAAGGAACTAGTCCCCAACATTCTTCCCTTTTTTGGTATAATTGTCAAAGGTAGTCATGAAGCCAATATCACAAAGAATATACCAATTTAACACATGTGTAATATCAAGGCAACCACAACACAACCAAGCAAATGTAGACAATACTGGGACTAAAGAGCGGGGAACAAAATAGCAATATAAAGCACCAACTCCCCCTCAACAACTCAACTTGATCTTCTCCCCCTAAGATCAAGGACACCACCAAAATCAGAAACCTAAGCTAGAAAGGCCCATCTCAACCAATAAGAAAACACATAATAATAATACTAAAAAGGTATCATGTGCCACACAAACATGCATCAAAAGCATTCCAAGCAGTAGTACTTTAAAATTACAAATCCAATGAAGAACATGATTAGTTAGTCCGACTGAGGATACATATCTAACTAAATCTCACGGAGTGCTAAAGCATAGCCAATTCACTTAGTCACATTTAGAGAATAGTTCAAAAGTGAAGCAATATGTGTGTAGTGGGTGGTCTAACTAGATACTAAATCAAGGTTTCTTTCCCTTTCCAAGGATATGACATTAACCACTAAGGGGACTCCCGGAGACATAAATCTGAGAAGTCAAACCTAGTTAGATCCAGAAATGCTGATTTTTTACATTTTGGTGCTCCTTTATCCATTTTATTTGATTCAATATTTTTCTTTTACTTTTGGTCAAATACCTCCGAACTTTGTAAGATTTCTTTTGATGTTCTTTATCTAAACATATCTTTTCATGCAATGATGGCTTTCACACTATCTAGGTAGGTAGTCCTGGCTATTAGCAACAGAGGCTTTCACTCTAGCAACCCAAATAGATAACTACTGTCCGCATTAGTAGCATTACATACTGTTTGCATCCAATAGTGACTTTCACACTAGCCCAGTAGGTAGCCATTTTCATTGCAACAATTTTTGCTTATGGAGGATACACAAAATAGGGATTACTAACAATATGGTCATTCTAAATTGGTCATCCTATGTCACACTTTTGGGATAAGACATACATCTATAGATTGAGAATTAAACCTCTCAACAAAATCACTCAAAGTGCATGTGAAATAGCAAAGCATACACACATGAATAAGTCTCTAACTGTGCAAGATAAAACCAGTATAATTTTCAGTCTAACTAAGAGACCATGAAGGTAATATATCCTCAACCAGCAACAAACTCATGTTCAACCCTGGACAAGTATAGAAATAAAGATCACACAAGAAATGCAGATCATGTAAGTCAAACAAAGGCAACATGACAATTTTTTTTTTAATTTTATAGTTTTTCAATGTTTTTGAATTTTTCAAAATAAAGAAAACAAAAAAAAAACCAAAACAAATAAAAACTAGTAAAAAAAAAACTACTAGTATACACAAGCAGCATAGCACTAGGACAAGATACAACAATACCAGCACACCCTATGCTATAACAGGCACGAGCTATGTGAAGCCCTTCTGGCCTTTCTTTCTCACTCAAACAGTTTTAGTAGTTTGATTAACCCTTTGGTCTCTAATTGTTTTATTTGAGATAGTTATGACATTTTGCCTCTTCCTCCTGTTTCTCCTTTTCCATATTGAGTCCTAGAATTATGGCAGACATTATGGTTCTCCCAATTACCTCCTTTATATCTAGCATAAGGAGTGTCATGACCATGCCACTGTCAAGAGTTATCATAGATATTCAATATATCATCATTTAACTTCCCAGACATCTCCATTAGGATATCAACTCTCATTTGAAGATGCTCGTTAAAGTTATTTTGGGTCTCAAAACCATGATTGGGCATTTTTCGAAGTTTAAGACATCGAGGCCTAAAATGACCTTTCACTCCACATTTATGACATGTAGAAATGAATTTATGAGTAGAAGGGTCTTTCCCTTTAGCAGGAGGGCGCCTTTTACCACCAGGCTTAATGTTCGAGGTAGATGGAGTTCCATTCACATCTCCACACCTCCAATTTTGCTCAAGATTAGTCAACTTGATTTCAAGACTTGTCTTTTCATCAAGATAGACATGCAAATCAGATTCAAGAAGTTGAGTCTTGACAAGGAGGGAAGCATTCTCTTCCTTAAGCTGCGACACAAGAGCTTTCAACCCTGAAGCCACTTGGTCTAAGGCATCTCTTTCCATTTCAATAGATTTGACCTTTTTTATCATGGAAAACTAAGCATTTTTCAACTTTAGGCATTCCTGAAATAGCTCATCATAGGCTGCCTCGAGGTCTCCCTCAGAATCTGAGTCATTCTGACTCCCATCATCCTCACCATCACTATGGTGTTGGTCACTCACAACATTTGAAGAAGATTCATTAACCCCAGATAAGGATGCAGTGAAGGCCATATAACCCCTAGTCTCCTCACAAGAAGAACAATCTAATTCCACAGATTCAGATTCACTGTTATCCCTTGCCTTGCCCTTAAATCTTTTCTTATTAGATCACTCAGCGGCAATATGGCCATAGCCTTGGCATTCATAACATTGACCACCTTGGGATTTACTGTTAGCACTTTTAAGATGTTTCTTGGTTTCAAAGTACTTAAACTTAGGCTTCTCAAAATATTTTTGTCTTTTCGGATTAAATCTCTTATTAAGTTTCAGAAATTTTCTGAATTTCTTTACAAATAAAGTCAATTCTTCTTCATCATCCTTAGAGTCACTATCTGAACCATCTGTGGATTCCTTGACAGATTTCAAGGTAAAAGATTTTGGTTTCTTAGATGGTTTTAGATTTAACTCATAGGTTTGGAGAGAACTAACCAACTCTTCAATTCTGAAAGCATCAATATTTTTGCTTTCTTTGATGGCGGTAACCTTCGATCTAAATCTCTTAGGCAGAGGTCTCTAAATCTTCCTAACAATTTTGGACTCCAGTATACTTTCTCTCAAGTTAAAGCTAGAATTAACAATGTCACTCAGATCAGCATAAAAACCATCAAAAGTTTCATTATCAGATTTTCAAATTTAGAAGTAAACATTTAAAGTTTGGAGATCTTGACTGTTATAGTCCCTTAATGGGTAATTTTAAGAATGTCTCATGCCTCTTTCGAAGTGTCACATTTAGAAATATGTCGAAATTCTTCGGGTGTGACAGCAGTGAAGATTTCATTTAGACCATTAATGTTTCATCTACAACTTTCAAGATCTACATTGGTCCATTCAGAAGAAGGTTTAGGGATGGTCTGGTTATCTATGGTCTTTGTTGGATGGATCTAACCTTGTTCAACAAAGATTCATACTCTCTCATCCAAAGATTTTAGAAAGGCCCTCATATGAGCTTTCCAATAAGCATAATTACTCTCATCAAATAATGGGGGACAAGAGATGGACCCTCCCTCTCTAATGGAATTCATATTCATCGAAAATATTAGACAAAATCACACTAATAAATTAGTGAATCAGCTCTGATACTAATTGAAAAAATCCGGTGAACCTCAAATCTAATGTTTGAGTTGAGAATTCACAAATTCAAGGGGATGGTTAGATCTCCCTATAAGCCAATCTACCCTTTTTAAGATTATGCAATCAAGTTATTAATTAAGGGATGATAAACTTTAAAGTGCGGAATAAGGGAAACAAGCAAACCACAAAACAAGGATTTTTACGTGGAAACCCTTCCGGGAAAAACCACGGGACCTTGTCCAGCAATGAGAATCCAATAAGACAAAGTATCTAAACAGGACTCGACTTCCTCGATATAAGAGTGAGGTATAGCGCCCAGCAAAATTGACAATCCATCTAGGTTATTTTCCACCTAGTAACAATCATCATTATCAATAACGATATAGTGTTGCAATACAATTCTCGTATTATAATAATATATAATATCATAATGCATGACCCGAGGTCACTCAAGGCTATTTCACCCTATTTCAAGGTTCCCAACCTCAATTTTCAAGTTCATCTAATCATCGCTTACACCACTAGGTTACCATTCCAAACAACTGCTCACACTCTATCCTTGAGTCTACAGACTCAATCAACTGGCCTTCGCCTGTATTCAATCTGAGTCTATAGACTCAATATCCAAGTTAGAGTTCTTAGACTTGCTATCCATTTCCAAATCCGTTAACATTAATTCTGTTACCATGGCGCCCCATACCCCCATGATAACTATCGAGATCAATCGGGCTTATACCCAATGAAATCAAACCTTGAGTCCTTAGACTCCGTACAACCATGAATCCTTAGACTCCTTACAACCTTGAGTTTATAGACTCGATACATAATCCGGGCCCTCACCCGATAGAACCAACACAATCGTCTGATCTTAGCCATGGTGAGGAACTCTAGCCTCACGACATCTCTATCAGACAACACAATCATCTGACTCAGCCACGGTGGAGAATTCTATCCTTACGACATATCTATCAGATCACAGACAACATAATCATCTAACTCAACCACGGTGGGGACTTTCATCCTCACGGCATATCTATCAGATAACACAACCATCTGACTCAGCCAGGGTGGAGAATTCTATCCTCACGACATATTTATCAGATCACAGACAACATAACCATTTGACTCAGCCACGGTGGGGACTTCTATCCTCACGGCATATATATCAGATAACACAACCATCTGACTCAGTCACGGTATAGACGACATATCTATAAGAGGCATCACAACTTACTGACTTAGCCTCGGTACGGCATATGTATTAGATAACACAACCATCTGACTCAGGCAAGGTACGGATGACATATCTATCAGAGGCATCACAACCTACTGACTCAGCCTCGGTACGACATATCTATCAGATAACACAACAATCTGACTTAGTCACGGTGGGGAATTCTATCCTCACGGCATATCTATCAGATCACACAACTATCTGACTCAACCACGGTACGGATGACATATCTATCAGAGGCATCACAACCTACTGGCTCAGTCTCGGTACGACATATCTATCAGATAACACAACCATCTGAATAGCCACGGTATGGACGATATATCTACCAGAGACATCATAACTTACTGACTCAGCCTCGATACGACATATCTATCAGATAACACAACTATTTGACTTAGCCACGGTACGGACAACATATCTATTAGAGGCATCACAACCTACTGACTTAGTCTCGGTACGGCATATCTATCAGATCACACACCAGTTTGACTGGATTTTATCATTTTTCACGCATATATCCTTTGAAAACCCTACTATGTAATGCCTGATAGTGATGAAACTTCAAGTGACCAAACTTAGGACAGTTCGACACCTACTGTAAAAATTTTGGGGAAAAATACTGAGTTTTGACAATTGCACTTTAGTCTGGAAGGAAATTGCAAAACCCACTAATTTTCTGATTTCGGACACAAAATAGGTCGTCGTTTCTTCGTCTGAGATAACTAACTGCTGAGACAACAGACATTAGTCCCCATGGCCGACCGACACACATTAGTACCAGCCGCACAAATTTCTATTAGGATCTTCAATAGATATTGGATCCCACTTAATTTCTAGAAATCTGGAAATTTCCTATTTTTCTCAATTTTCACACATAATGGCCCCGCGGTCCCGCGAAATGATACCTGATGGAACCGATACGATAGGGGTGTGTCCCGGCAGTCGACCGACACACTATGTGTGATTTTCACGAAAAGATACTGAGATTTCCTTGGTGCACTTCAATCCCGAGCAAAACCCATTTTTTATTAATTTAACAAACACTTAAGTATTTAACCCCAGTTAAGGACCAATAAATGCATAATTTTACTATTCAAAATTCTGGGGCGTTACAAACTATGCCCGAAAGGTTTGATGGCTGATGTCGTACCACATTCGATTTGTTAGAATTGCTCTGGGAGTTGTCATTTGAGATAATTCTAACCTGATGTAGTTTCTTAAATTCACATGTAGGCATGTTTATTTAAGTTCACAGATGACAGATGTCCCTGTATAAATGGACATACATTTGAACCATACAAATAGCATAACAATGGAATTGTTATTGCATGGATATCCTAAATCTTACCTTCTTTAACTATTTCCCCTCTATCTTCCATCTAATTTATGCTTATTTTCCTGTTCTTTTCTCTTGTTCGCGAAATAAACTGTAAAATGTTTATTTTCCCGTCACATGTAGAAGTCAAAGGGTTATTTTTTTTAATGCCTAAAATTACATGTAAATAATTAAAAGTTTGAATGTGACTAACACGGTAGAGGAAGATTTGTGAGGAATTTAAAACATGTAGATGGGAATATTGGAAAAATACCAATATGGTTTCACATGAGGACAAAATGTAAATTACATTTTCACCATTTATTTGGGCTGGAAGCCTGGAACGTAGACAGTGCTTTAAATTAATGAGGTATTGAAGTTCCTATTTGAGATGTAACAATGCAATTGGTTATGTGGGCCTCTAATACCAATTTTGGTATTAGGGGCTGACTAGAAGATTTGCTCTCCCAGTCGGGTACCCATTTGGATCTTCTTTCAAGTTTCAAATTTTTTTTTTTGATTAATTTTAAAAGATGTGGGATCTTCTCTAGTTGCAACTGGCAAGGAGACCACCATCTTTCTCTTATAAAATGCCATGAACCCCTATGCACCCTTTCAAGGTTGTACACGTCAATCAAAGCCTTGAAAAACATCCATATGAGGTGCGTGGCGAGCGAAGCGTGTACACTTAGCACTGGCGGTGTTCTCACCACTGGAGAAGATCCCTAGTCATTTCAAAATTGGATTCAATCAAGCCCTAGAGGAGCCATTTTGTATTAGGAAATGCTATGCCATGTCCACGTTCCTTCTCATCTGCTTTTCTCTTTTTGAACAAGAAGACAAAAAAATGTGACATCTTTTTGTAGGGCCTGTCACTTATTTTTTTGTCTTTTTGTTCAAAAAATGGGAAAGCGAATGAGAAGGAAAGTGAACCTAGCATCATTTTATTAAATATCGATACGTATCAATCAATACGGGATGATATTTATCGGTTTTCGGACAACCTGATACAATGATACGATATGCTAAAAAAAATCTCTTGTATCAATATTATATCGGTCTGTGCCTAATATGCACAACACAGACCCGATACAATATCCTTTCTCCTTCCATTTGCACAATAAGCCTATTTACAACTTATTTACATATATAATTTACGTAAATGAATGTATAATATTTATAAGTAAATAAAGTTATACCCCCTATTTGAATACAATAAAGCTTATCTTAGATCCAAATTTTTGAAGAATAAAAACTTAACTTTCCAGTTCAAGAACAAAATCTGCTTTTTAGGGATTAGGTCAAAATTTCAACTTTTAAGTACTAAAGTATTTTCCAATTAAGTTGAATATGACCATGGTTAGCAAATACAAGGCCATTCCCTGGAGTAGCCTTCAAATACCTCAAAATTCTCTCTATTGCCTCATAGTGAGCGATCCGAGGTTCATGCATGAATTGACTGACTATACTGACTGCATATGCGACGTCAGGTCTAATGTGAGAAAGATAAATAAGATGACCTACCAGTCTTTGGTACATCTCTTTATCTTTTAGTAATGAGCCTTCACCATGGTTCAAAATATCGGTATCGATAAGTCCAAAATAGGATACGTATTGACGAATCGGATCGTATCAGATGGATACAATGAAAATAATCAGGATATACTAAGAAATCCTTGGATACACAAGAAAAAACTTGGATACCTTGCATAAAACTTCTTTAATACAAATATAAGCTATTAACAAACTAAATGAAGGTCTCCAACTATGTTTATAACCATACATATGAAAGTTGAGAATTTTATAAGTTAAAAAAGGCATGTGTATTGTGCTAAAAAAAAGATATGAAAATAAAAACCGGTCACTTAGCTAAGTATAAGAAAAACAATCTAGATGTGAAAACCTTACATTCAATAAGTTAAATAAGAATGTATTGAATTACAGTCTTAACTTTTAGCTTAATGTAAGTTTTTTTATGTTGAATTTTTACACTGTTTAGTTGACTTTTTGACCTTGTAGATGAAATATTTTTTAAGACTAAAATATGAGACTTTTTCTACTAAACTTTTGGGTTTTGGTAATTTTTTATATAATAAAATTTATTAAATTTTGATATTTGAGAAATACCATATCATTTGAAAGTTAAAATTTTGACCCAATATCTAAAAGGTGCAAAAAAGAGGATTTTGTTCTTGAACTAGAGAGTTACTTTTTATTCCTCAGGAATTAGGATCAAGATAATTTTTATTGAATTCAAATGGAGGATAACCTCATTGCATATTAATATCTTAAGTAAATGAAAGTAATATTAATTTAAAATTATGTACTTAAATAATATTTTATATAAATAAGTTGTGTATCGGGTTTGTGTTGTGGTTCCTAGTGTAAATAGGAGAGACAAAAATTCATTCAAAAATCCCCATATCGGGCCTGTATCGGTTCCGTATCAGCTTGATATGGGGGAGTTTTTTCCAATATACCAGTGTATCGGGTAGCTCCAAACAGGATACGTATCGGCCCGTATCGATCGATACATATCAATATTTTAAACCATGAAACTTATGAACTTTAACAAAATCCTTAAATGGTACAAGAGGTTAGGATATATACAAATGAATCAACAACTTGGTGGTAAGTGTGGTATACTTTCTATGACCTACTAGAAACCGTTTTATATATTTCTATTGTTGATCAAAAGACAAAATAAAATTAAGGAATTTTCTCATATGATTTAGATAAAATTCAGAATCCAGAGATGACCTTGATAATGAACACACCTCTTTAGTTTGATTTTCTTGGAACTTGGTCTAGTAGCAATTTGCTTATCTAACACCATTATGCATGATCATGATATTTCTGGATAGACTATATTAATTTATTCTTGATGTATTCTTCTTATTCTTAATTGGTAGTGATTTCAGGGGATAGCATTAGCCAAGATTAATATTGGAGGTGTCTTGTACTCTAATTCATGGTTCAAAAGATCAGTTTTGGTAAGGTGATTTGAGGATACGTATCAAAGTATTGATTTGAATGCGTTGATACTCTTGACAAAAATTAATATACACTAAGATATGCTTCGATACACAAAGAAAAGCTTAGAAGCCTTGCATAAAACTTTTTTTAATGCAAATATTGCAATTTTTTTTTTAATGCAAATATAAGCTTTAAAAAAATAAAATGAAGTCTCCCAACTACATTATAACCACACTTGTGATAATTAAGAACTATATAAGAAACAATTGTCGATATTTGCATCTCCTCCCTCATCCTCTTGAATATGAGTCATCATCATCATCATCAATTTATCGAATTCATCATCTTCATCATTCCCACTCGGTCCAGCTTCACTCAGTCCAGCCCACTCGGGCCATTCTTAGTCCAGCCCCCACTAGTTCTAGGCATGCCGCTTGGCTCAGCTCAGCCCTTCATATTGCGGGCTTTTTCCTCCTCAGTCGCGATATGTTTCTCTGCCTCTTTCTTATTTAGGTGTGCCCTCACTGGTTAGCTAATCTCTTGAGGATACAAAGGTTAACGTTTTATACCTACCCGACAAATGTTGTTCAAATTGGGTAATTCCACCACCTAGAAACTTAAAGCTCACAAAATTTGCGTCTCGTCCTCAACCTATTACCAGTATTAGAAATCTCATTCTGGGGTTTTTATCGACCGAAGTTTTTCTTGGGAGATTTCAAATCTAGATTTTTTTTTAGGTATTTCTCAACTACATCTCGACAACAATTAAAACAATAATTTAAATTATAGAAAATAGTAATAATATCATTATCACCCATTTATAAATTCATCAACCAAACTTCAAAATGTTCACCATAAACTATAATATAGCGATAACACAACTCTCTCTCAAAGCATATAAACTGGTTGTAAAAAGAAAAAAATATTGATAATTTGAATGAGAGAAAAGAGAAAAGTTTAAATTGATATATTTTATAAATCTCTTGATATTTACGTGATAAAAAGAGAATCATATTTTTCAGGAGATTTTTAAAATACCGCGATAAAATCGGAGTTTTAAACTTAAGATATTTTTCTTGGGAGATTTGTAACAATGCCTATTACCATCACTAGGGAGTAGGGTTGGCATACTACCACCATTCATCTTCAATGTGCTCTATACTCTTCTTTGATGCCATCTCAAACCTTTTTCAAACATTAATGATCATTAGTATATAGCATTTTAGAGTAGCCAATTAAAATATTTAATTTTTTCCAAACAATATATTTAATCTATTTTTTTAAAATCATTTTTTTTTAAATTGAATTTTTTTTTCTTTTTAAATATATAGCATTTTGGGGTACACAATTAAGTTATATATACTTATATTAATGCAATACACATGCAAAAAAGGAATTAATTAAAAACATATGTTTTTAGTTAAAAAATTAAAATTAATACACAGGTCTTGTAGCTCATTATAATTAACCCATTTCATATTTTGAACCATAGATTGAAGGTATTTGTCAAAATATTGAAGTTTTTTAAATTTCCAGATTTTCGAAAAGAAGTGTTGGAAGTCGATTCCTTAAAAAATGGATTTTGATTTATGGATTTCACATGAAATCAGTAGATCTACTCAATTTCGGTTGATTACACCAAAAATAGAAAAAACAATGAAAAATCTTTGTTTTTAAATCTAAAATTGACAATGCAGTTGTTGTTTTAGGCTTTAAATTATTTAGGGGAGAAATTTTGTAAAAAAATGAATTTAGAAGTGTTTTGAAACACTAAAAATGAGGTTACATTCGATTTTGTCGCGACCCAAAACCCACCCTAGGAGTTAGAGTGAACTTTGGACGACTAATCATAACTTGCATGACTTGCTTGACCAGAATAACCTGTAAAAGACCTGGAGCATATACAATAGAGGACAATAATAGCGGAAACATATAACAAAACACAGCGGAAGTCTAACAAACCTCCACGTATATACATACATGAACCAAGTTTATACAAAAAGGAAACCAAAAGAAAGTACGGACATGCCCGCCAAAATACATGGATATATCTCTCTCAACTCACCCACAACTATATCACTTATATCACTCAGAATCTACTACTATCTAATAGTGACCCTCGGCCAGAGGTTCCTCTAAAGGTTCCTAAACGTACTCCTCCTCCACCCATGGGCTCGGAGCACAGACATCGAATGTAGCAGCCGCTCCGCTATCACCTGCCGACATAAGAAGTACGACTGAGCATGGAATACTCAGCGGGTACCAAATACTAATCAACATTCGTAGCATAAAAATGGCAATACATAAAGCAAGAGCAATTCATATATGTAAAACGGGAACAATTCATGTCATACAAGGAGGTAAAGCAATTTTATATTCATGCTTGCATTTAGTAAAAAAAGCCGATAAAACCTCTTGAAATCATTGTGTGCTTGACTTGACTTGAAATATCATTTTCGTACTTGAAAGCTTGTCATGTTTGTCTCGCTTGATCTTGTCGAGCGTGTCGTACGTGTCATGCCATGCCATGCGTGTCAAGCGTACTTGCTTGTGAGATACACTTGTGAGATATCCTTGTGAGATGCACTTGAGAGGGAAGGGAGACCCTTCTTTATGCAATGCACTTGAGAGGGAAGGGAGACCATTTTTTATGATATGTATGTACTTGCGAGGAAAGGGAGGCCCTTCTTTATGCTATGCACCTGTGAGTGAGGGGAGACCCCTCGTGGAATGTTTGTTCTTGTTTTCTTGAGAAAAGCGAGGTAAAACATATCGTAGGATATGTCCTACCTCTGATCATGTTCTTGAAAACCTCAGTAAATCATGTCATGCATGCCGTGCTCGTGGGTTCGTGTCCATACTTGCATTTGAATTTAAACATGACATTTGGGGGATTTCACAATGTATAGCATATAGAAATTTTTTTAAACAAATAAACATTCATAATATTTTAGGGTAAACAAGAACTCATGCTAGCATAATCCCTAACAAGTTACATAAGTAATTTAGCATGCATTTTCTTGATTTATACTCATTTCATTCACCTTGGCATTCCATCAAATATGGTATGTTTATTATTTGTTAACCCTACAACATGCTTTTCTAGGTTGGTTATAATTTCATCATACATGTTTGTTCATTATGGATACAATGCCCTCTCCATTTCAATTATCACAACACAACCATTGGCATCCAATCGCCCATTCCATCTCCATTCACAACATCCACACATCCCAACTCCTAGCACAAGTATAGATGGAGGAAAACAATGAAACATGGAGGAAAAGAGGAACTATGACTAGGAGGGTAGCAAGAAGTACTGACCTTGTCAAATGAGGGAAAGAATCCCCTTCCAAAACGTACGTGTAGATGCTGCCCTAGCTTGAGGAGAGTTCTCCACGAGTGCTTGAACCGGAATCTTGAAGCAATCCAAGCTTGAGGTGATCTAGGGTTCCCAAACCCTTTGATTTCTTCTCAAAAATCAAACCCAGGTTAGGAAAATCCTTTTCTTCTCTCTTCCTCTCTAATATCTTCTAAGTGTGGTAAATGAGCCCTAAAGGCTCGGGCAATCCTATATAGGAAGGAGTGAAACGCCCAAAAGACGAAAACACCCTTAATGAAAATTTCTGCAAAACACGAAGACCGAGCGATCGGTGGTTATGACCGATCGATCGGTTGCCTACCGAGCGATCGGTGTGTTGATCGAGCTCTCGACCAAAAATCAACTCTCTGGAAAATTTCCCCATACAAATTCTTCAACCAGTCGATAGCTACCGATCGATCGGTTTTGGACCGATCGATCGCTCCATGGACCGAGCGATCGGTTGCCTATAGGTCCAAACTGTTTTGGCCATATCTTTTGACTCGCTCGTCGGATTTCGACGATTCAACTTGCGTTGGGTTCGTACTTTGAAAAGGAACATTTTTGACCTTTCAGAATTTCCAATTTCTTCCTTATTTATTAATTGTACTACTTTAAAGGAAAATTAGCTACGAAAGTGCCATGTATTAAGCATGAAAAGTCCGGGGCTCTACAGATTTTATGAACGTCTTGACTAATAGTCCGATACTATACAGTATCAGTTGAAACTCAAAAAACAAACACAAAAAAAGGGGTCTTGCACAGCGTGTTGGACCGATACTCCCAGTACAGAACGATAACATGCGATACCGATGAGCAATGAAAATAGTATATTATTGTGTATCGGTGTATTGATGGTATTCAAAACCAGCACTTACTAGACCGATATGCCTGGTACATTCTGAAATTTCATACTATGCTCAGATGGTGATTGGGCAGGTGCACTAGATGCATTTGAGGTGGGTTACAGACAATCATCTGACATTTTGTGATCATTTTTTCTTTTTTAGTAGTGGATGGACTTTGTTTGCCTGAAAGGAGAAGATTTACTAACTAACAATAGTTTACCAAAGGTCATACTACTATATGCTTATGCTCTCTATCCTATATCACAGAATTGCAGTTCAAGCAAACCTTCCTTCTGTACAGATTTCTGCTCTCGATAATATGCACTAAGTCACATGATATCATTTGACAATGTTGAGGAAGCCAGGTAAGGTTGATGCAATCCCACTGCATAAGAGCTCTCTGTTTAGTGATATCTTTTGCTGAAAGAAAGATGTTCCTGGGCCAGAGGTTGCAGCTTATTGTTGATATGAAACAGAAACAAAATGGAATGATTGTTTATCCGATAGCAGGTCCAATTGGTGGAATTCATCGAAGATAATTGAATCTGCTTCTACAAACCACACACCAAAAGCGAAGAGGTCAGGGATTATTTACCACTAATTTCACTTCTTTGGTGTAGTAAAAAATCATCCATGCTGAAAACTGCTAAACTAGAAAAGTCCAACATTTTGACTAGGAAAACCGAAGCTTCCCCAAAAGGTTGAATAAATCAATTGATAATCAGCAAACAATCGTTCGTAAACCGTCCATATAGTACTTTCTGACAATGAAGGTGAAATGCACAATAGAGGTTGGTTTGCTCAAGAGAAACACTTTATAACTGCTCAATAGTGGATGTGGCTACTAGACTACTACCGATGAATGTGGTCCCTAAATCTTTAAGTGATTTGAGCTGAGATATATTTCTTACTTGACAGCAGTTAAGAGGAGCCATGTACCAACTGGTGCTGTCAGTGAATTTCGGGTAACTTATATCTCAAATTGTTGGTTCAAGCTCTCAGAAATATTGGTTCAGTGCCTAATTCTGTTTTGGGTCTTGGTTTGGCAGGATGTCTCACTTCGTATTGCCTCCAAATACGAATTCTTAGTGCCTTCACTCCTCTTAATCTTGAAGAAAGCACTTGTTCTGTTTCATACAAGTCTAGGATCCCTGAAGTAGCTTCAATGGCACAAATTCCAGATCTTCAAGCATTGAGGAAGTTATTAGTAATAATAAAAATCCCATCAAGCAGATCTAAAATTGTGGGTGATCATGTCTCTGATAACCTGTTGCAAAAAAAAAATGCTGCAGGTTTCAATCTACATACTTTTGATTATGGAATGGTGCAAGTGTTGGTAGTTTAAATACGCCAGCATACAAATGTTTGCATATTAATTTCCCAATCGATTTCATCATTGTTATTTTTCTTTACGTTATTGGGGTAGATTCTACTAACCTTCTGTTCTCTTTTTGTACTAATTGCAGCAATTTGCCACATTCAAAATAAATGATGACCTGATACAAGTGGATGCATTCTCGTGCATCGTGATAAGCTGAGCATTGAGCATATGAAGGTTGAAGTGGCATGCTTATACTATTTACAACTCTCTGAAGAGAAAAGGTTGATAGGTAGACACCTAATCATCTGATTTTGCATTTTCCTAAGCTTCTCCTTTCCAGTGCTCAAAATCTTGTCATTGCCTATTGAGATCATCAAATTGACAAATTTACTTTGGTTGAGTCAATGAAGAAATGAGCCAACTGGAATCACTAGAAAAATGTTAAAAAAAGTTTAAAACACAAAACGAAATAAAAATTCCATAAATCTTTATATAAGGCAAAGAACATTGAGCATATGAAGAAGTAGCATGCTTTTACTTTATAAA
The DNA here is from genome assembly GCA_015143295.1 of Tetracentron sinense. Lineage (NCBI taxonomy): Eukaryota > Viridiplantae > Streptophyta > Magnoliopsida > Trochodendrales > Trochodendraceae > Tetracentron > Tetracentron sinense. The sequence continues at coordinate 18,169,382 of CM026555.1, read as the reverse complement.
ACCATCGGAAGAGTCGAGAGGTAGACACCTAATTATCTGATTTTGAATTTTCCCAAGTTTCTCCTCGTCCTTGTCATTACCTATTGAGATCATCAAATTGGCAAATTGAATTGGTTGAGTCAATGAACAAATCATCAAACTGGAATCACTAGAAAACTGTTAAAAAAAAATTTTAAACACCAAAACAAAATCGAAAAATCCCAAATATCTTTATATAGGGAAAGAGCAGTAAGAAAAATGACATACCTAGAGAGTAGAGAGTGAATATATTAGAGGAGATACAGAGGTAGGAAGATAAGAAGAAAAAAAAATGGGTAAAGACTTAAGAAGGACCTAGGCTAGAGATGACAAATCTTGTGACATCACAATGTGTGGGTGTAGATGATGGTTTTAGCCTTTTAGGGACAGATTGATCAAAGAGAAACCTAAGTTTAGATAGGGAAGGAAGTGCAGTGAATTGGAAAAGGATACTATTTTTCTTCATATTATTATAGAATGCAATAACAATAATTTGCAGCAACTCTTTTCAAAACTCATTTATTTTCTACTATTAATCAGCGCATGACTTGTTAGGTCTATTTCTCATCATTCGGGGTATAAAGTGTGGTGGAAAACTCTGGAATCAATGGAAGCAGTTGAAACTTTTATGGATCTCATTTGGAGAGAAGGCTGGATTGAAGTGGCTATTGGTGGTATGAGATATGCACTGCTTCATTTTCATTCAGTACTGTTGTGGCACAATTTTGGACTCCTATATTTTTCTATAAAGAAATATTTATCTATAGAATGGGAATTATTGACTGGTCTGTAATTCATGTTACAATGTATAACAGGGATACTCTATTTTCTGAAAATTTGACCATGTTGGACACCTGTGTCATACTCACATGTCGTATACACACTGGATCTATCTTTTGGACATATATTACTTCTTCATGTATAATGATAATTATGCGTATCTACATGCATTCTTCATGTATTCTATACTAATATGTGTTGGCTTTGCTAAGCCTTACCCAAGCTAATGATGTTGCTAACCACAAGAAGAATATTGGAGAAGACAAAGCTAGACTAGAAAGGCTACCGCCTTAGAAGAACACCACTCACTATAGAGAGACCAACTTAGACACTTAGGAACTCTTTGTTTATTCCAACTCAATGCTCCAAACCGTACACTACTCTTCCCTATTTATAGACTTACATAATAACTGAAATTACAAGTATACCCCTATTCTAGTCTCTTCCATAAGACACAAGGGCAATGCCCTATGAACTTCCAAAAAGTGTGCACGTTCCCAATAGACAATCTTTTAGAAATCCTTTTTCATGACTTCCAACTCATATGATCATTAAATGCTCCTACCAAACTCTAGATTCTCTAAGAGTCTAGAGAAATCATGAGTCTAGAGTCTTCCAAGTTTGTATTTCCAACACCCCCCTTCAAACTGGAAGCTTTCTCATGCCAAGAAATTCTCTTAGTCTTCTGAATACATCAGTTGGCAATGCCTTAGTAAAGATGTCTACCACTTGTTCTTTGGCATCACAATACTCTATCTTTACCATTTTCTGATTCACTTGGTCTCTTAGAAAATGGAACCTGGTGTCAATATATTTGCTTCTTCCATGTTGCACATGATTCTTGGTAAGAGCAATAGCCGATTTCTTGTCCACATATATGATTATTGATTATTCTTGTAGATGATTCAATTCTTTTAAGAGGTTCCTTAACCATATTGCTTCACAAACAATGGATGATGCCGCCACATACTCAGCTTCACATGTGGATAAAGCAACAATATTCTGCTTCTTGGAGCTGCATGTGAAATTGTGGATCCAAGATAAAAGACATACCCGGTGGTGCTTTTTTCGTTCGTCTTGGTCACCTCCCCAATCACTGTCTGAGTATCCATATAACTCTACATCCTCATTGTAGGAATAAAAAAGTCTAAATTTCATAGTTCCTTAATCTACCTTAGGATTCTCTTCGCTGCAATCCAAGCTCGAGGGGCCTGCTTTAAACCATATAAATCTTTCTTTAGGCGATACATTTTGTCCTCTTCTCCTACTATGAAGCCTTCAAGCTGCTCCACATAGACTTCTTCATCAACAATTTCATTGTCAAGCAATTGGTGCAAAAACTTCTTCAAAATCCATGCCATATTTTTGTTTGTAGCCTTTAGCTATAAGTATTTCCTTGTAACGATCAATCTTTCCATCGGCCGTACACTCATTTTGATTGGACTTGTAGATAATGAATGACTAATTGAGTTTTGAGTCAATGAAGTACCTTCTGGATTTATGAGCCTTGCGTCAAGACTTCTCTGAACTATAGATGATGATGTGCATGGAGCTGATGTTGAGACTTGAGATAGTTTGCCGCAAAGTATCTTGATTTTGTTCTCCACGCTCTGCTTCTTGTTCTTCTATCTCAAACTGATTATCTTTGATTGTCTTTTCTTTATCCCAATTCCATCCTGCTTCATTAAGATCACATCTCTACTTACCACTACCTTATTAGTAAGTGGATTGTAGAGTTTGTAAGCTTTAGACTCCTCATTGTATCCGATGAAAATGCATTTCTCTCATCGATCATCCAACTATTTTCTTTTTTGCCTTTGGTACTTGAGCTTAGGCAATGCATCCAAAGATCTTCAAGTTCATCACACTAGGCTTATAGCCGCTCCATGCCTCCTGGGGTGTCTTGTTCTTGATGCTTTTCGTAGGGCACCTGTTGAGAAGATAAGTTGTGCATGCAACTGCTTTGGCCTAGAAATGCTTTGGCAATCCCTTTTCTTTAAGCATGGTCCTTGTTATGTCGAGGATGGTGCAGTTCTTCCTTTCCGCAATCCCATTCTGCTATAGTCTATATGCTACTGTAAATTGTTACATGATGCCCTGTTGTCTATAATATTCTTGGAATGCATTTAAGGTGTACTCACCACCTTTGTCAGATCTTAGTGTTTTAATTTTATGACCACTCTCTACTTGAACACGGGTTTTGAAATTTTTAAAGATAGTAAAAGTAGCAGATTTCTCTTTTTATTAAATATACCTAGAGTTTGTACTGAAGTCATCAATGAAAGTAATAAAGTATTTACTTCCTCTGAGAGAAATTGGTCCAACGGTTCACAGATATCCTAGTGAACCAATTGTAATCATGGTTTAAAAAAATGCCGAAACCGTTACGTAAAACCCGTTATGTAAAGGTTTCGGTGACCTCCGATACCCGATACCGTACCTTTACTCGTATATCCTGAAACAAAACCGTAACGCCCGAAACTGTTACGTAACGAGCGTTTGTAGGACTGAGTTTCGAAAATCCCTAAACTCATTCTAAAACCTCATCTTTGCTTCCTCTCTTCTTCTCTACCTATTCTTAGTACATTTTTTTTCCTAAAATCCTATTGCTTTTTGTTAATTAACAACTTGATTTGGAGTTTAATTTATAAATTTGAAGGAATCCAAGTCATGTTCTCTATTTCGAGTATGTTTCAACCCTCGACCCATCTAATTTCCTTATTTCTAAATTTTGAGCTTCATATTGGCTTTAAAAGTATCTTGTTACTCATTTATTATATGTTTTTTTTAATTTTTTTTTTTATTTATTGGAATTTTTTGGATTTTTTTAAACAAAAAAGAAAAATAATAAGTAAAGGCCGAAACCGTTATGTAAAGGTTTTGGCTGTGTCTATTATGGTGTCCGAAACCGTTTTTTAAACCTTGATTGTAATGGTTCTGTTGCTCTCCACGATCTACCACTCTAAAAGGGAATTCGTTGCTGCATTCCCATTATGCATGTCTCACATTCATGATCCACATGTTCAATAACCGGCAAGTCAGACACCATGCCTGGTGTGGATAATAGCATGCGACTGTTGAAATTGAGATGCCCGAAGCGAATGTGCCACTTCTATGACTCATTCTCCTTGCATCCAAGGAAGCAAAATTCTAATTTTGTGTTGAGATAGAGCGGGAACATGTGATTCTTTGCCATCTGAACTTGTGCAACAAGTCTTCCTCATGCATCTCTCAAAGTAAGAGAGTGATTCTCTATTTGTATTATGTACCCCTTTCTGAGGAGTTGTCCAATACTAAGTATATTTTTTTTCATGTTGGGCACGTAGTACACATTGGAGATATATTCGGGCACACCATTCTTCTAATAAATTTTACCTTACCTTTGCCTTTTCACGGGACCTTGGATGAGTCTCCTAAGCTCACATTACAGTGAATGTCTTCCACCTTCTCCACAAAGAGTTCCTTCTTCCCACACATGTGATTGCTAGCTCCCGAGTTAAGATACCACACATTTGTTGACCGGACACTTCTTCTCGCGTAAGGAGTGGATTCTTCTCTTTCATAATTTGATGCTTTGGCGCGGTTGGACTACTTGTCTTGATCCATGGATTTGCTCCAAACAATGCCTTCATTTGTATACACTAATTCTTAAAGTTGTCTTTTGTCAACTTTGGAATTTGAGGTTGAACTAAGTTTGAGGCCATCATCACGATCCAACGGAAGGAACACCGGAGTGACTTTAGAATGATCTCTGAGTATATTTCATTACTTTAGAAAGTACTTCATTGACTCAAATTTTAATTAGTCCTTCATCATCTACAAGTCCAATCAAAATGAGGAGTCTAAGAGAAATTTATCAGTAAATTGAAAACAATGATGAAGTTGTTGCCCAAGGATTCGACCCTGGAGGGGGGGTGAATAGGGTCTATGACAATTTAAAATTTCTTTCTAATCTCTTAAGCGGAATTTCAATTATACTAATTAAAAGAGAAATGAATTATGTAATTCTACACAAACAATGTAAAACAATAAAGTAAAGGGAAGAGTTAGAGAATGCAAACACAATGATATTGTTCACGAGGTTCAACAATCCCGCCTATGTCCCCGCCTCAAGCTGTAGCACCCCAGACTTTTTCATCCTTAATGAATAGCACCTTCGTAGCTAATTGGCCGTTTTTGTAGTCTAATTAATAAATAAGGGAGAAATCGGAAATTCTGAAACGTCAGAAATGTGCATTTTCGAAAGACGAACCCAACGCAAGTTGAATCGTCGAAATCCGACGAGCGAGTCAAAAGATATGGTCAAAACAGTCCAGACATACAGAGAACCGATCGCTCGGTCCAGTCAGCGATCGATCGGTCCATAACCGATCGATCGGTAGCTATCGCGCGGTCAGAAATTTTGTATGGGGAAATTTTCCAGAGAGTGAGTTTTTGACCGGTCGATCGGTCATAAACACCGATCGCTCGGTAGGCAACCGATCGATCGGTCATAACCACCGATCGCTCGGTCTTCGCGTTTTTGCAGAAATTTCAGTAAGGGCGTTTTCGTCTTTTGGGTGTTAAACCCTTACCCATAAGGGTTTGCTCGACCCTTTGAGCCCTCATTCACAACCCTTAGACATTTTGAGAGATAGAGAGAGAAGAGGAGAAAGCTCTAACCTAGGGTTTGGTTTTGAGAAGGAAATCAAAGGGGGTTTAAGAACCATAGCTCACCCCAACTCAAGTTGCTTCAAAATCGAGGCTCAAGCTCGTGTGTGAACCATTCTCCAAGCTAGGGCAGCAACCCAAGCACGTTTTTGAAAGGGGTTTCTTCCTCAACTCAAGTCTCCTTCAAGCAAAGGTGTTCTTCTTTCAAGTTGGAGCTTCAATCAAGGTTTCTATCAAGGATCAAGCCTTGATTTAAGGTTAGTACACCCTACTAACTTACCCTAGCAATAAATCTAGGTTTTCCTTATGAAATATGATTCTTGTTAGTATGTTTTATTCTTTATAAAATGTGTTATCTATAATAAATATAAACAAGATAAAGAAATGGTAGGGATGCTTGGATGGAGGTTGGATACGGCGATTGGATGCCGAATGTGTGATGTATGATGTGTGATTGGAAAATGGAGGATGGGCATAGTACAAATAATAAACTTACCATGGTGTGATTGAATGGAAAATATGCATTTAAAAGAAAGAGATAAACTACTAAGGAATAATGTATGAAAGTGTTTGACAAAATACCTAAACTATGAATAAATGATCTAAATGAAGAATATAGAAATGGGTTTTATGCATGCGTTCTTATAAATGATAAATCGATCAAATGTTATGCAAATTACTTAAGTTACCCATGTTCATATCATGAATTGAATTGCAATGCCATGTCTTGACTATCCTCATTATCATGATAGTCACTATTGACACGTACACGAGCACGCATGATAGCATGAACCGAGATTTCAAGAGCATGTGCATATAATAAACAACAAGTGCATTTCATAACAAGGAGGTTGGTAGCCCAGGGAGGATTCGGGTACTAACCTCTGGCTCACAAGTGCATTTCATAACAAGGAGGTTGGTAGCCCAGGGAGGATTCGGGTACTAACCTCTGGCTCACAAGTGCATTTCATAACAAGGAGGTTGGTAGCCCAGGGAGATTCGGGTACTAACCTCTGGCTCACAAGTGCATTGCATATCAAGGAGGTTGGCAGCCCAGGGAGATTCGGGTGCTAGCCTCTGGCTCACAAGTTTACAAGATGGAGGTTTACAAGATGATGATCATGCATTCATGCATGCACGCATACATGATTTCTACAAGGCATACCGGGACATGACAAGGGTTTTCAAGCATGAGTTTTATTGGCATTTTCGCATTCATGTACGCACGTCAGGATGCTTGTATTGTGTCATGCCCTATACTGTTTCTTTGTGATGTTTCTATTACTGCTTGTATGATATTACTATTATGTGTTTTTATTACTGTTATGGTCTGCTAGTAGCTTGTACTCGTTGAGTATTCCATGCTCAGCCGTACTTTCATGTCGGCAGGTACTGAGGGAGCCCTCGACCCGGAGCCTTGGGTCGAGGAAGAGTATACAGAGGAGAGAGAGTCGGCTATCCCATTACAGTCTCAGGCGGACCGAGACCTCGATGCGTGGCCATACCTCGACTACTGTTGAGGGGAGAGTATGAGAGGGTTTGGTGTATTTTGATATTTTGATAGGTGGGCCTGTCCACCTTAGGCTTAGACATGTCTTGTATTTATGTTAACTTGGAATACTATTTTGGATCATCAGAAGAAATGAAAATTTGTTTACGCTTCCGCATATATGATAGCTTCCGCGCTCTGATTATCGTTATGAGTACTGTATTTTATCTTGTGCATTACAGGATGGTTTGATAGGTTCGCAGTGTGACACCTAAAATATCCCTAAACTCCTAGGGGGTATTTTGGGGCATTACAGAGTGGTATCAGAGCTCTAGGCATTAGAGTCCCTAGGGTCACTTAGATGATTGAACAAGGTATTAGAATCACCTTAGAGAGTTGTATTCCAAGTATAGACTAACAAGTTAGTCTTAGTCAAAATGGGTTGAACTTCAACCGAACATAGAGTCCTACGCTAGGAACACGGATTGTATGTTATGCTATTGTGTTCTATACCATGTGTACATTATTTGTGTTGTACTTATTAAATGTGCTTGATGAATATGTATTAAGTGAATTGCGAAATTGTACTAAATGCGTATCCAAGTTAGACTCATGTTGTATTGTCGTTCTCAGGAGAAATCATGAGACGCAATACCCGGGGTCGCGGGTACAACACAAGGGGTAATGGAGGTGATGCTCCATCGGGTGATGATCAACCTGACTTTGCCCAAGCATTCGCATCCATAGCCGAGACCTTGGCTATGTTGGCGGCAAGGCAACCGGCCACTCCGCCTAATGCGGCACTCATACCGGCTCCTCCTAACCGAGCCCAAGCCGGGATAGAAGCTTTTCGGAGGATGAGGCCTCCAACTTTTTGTGGAAGCATTGATCCACTTGTTGCCGAGGGTTGGATCCGGCAACTTGAGAAGATACTCTCGGTGTTAGCACCTACTGAAGTGGAAAGGGTCACATGGGCCGCCTTTATGCTTGAAGGCGAGGCCGATCATTGGTGGAAGTCTGCACTTCGGACCCGAGAGTTGACCCGGCAAGGTCAAGATTGGACTTGGGAGGAATTCTTGGAGGTTTTCAACAAGAAGTATTTTCCGGTCGGGATGAAAGAAAAGATGGAAGTCGAATTCATTACCTTGGAGCAAGGTAATATGTCTGTAGCGGCTTATGAAGCCAAATTTTCGGAGCTATCTCGATTTGCTCCACACATGATAGCGACCGAGGCTATGAAGGCCCGGAAATTCGAGAGGGGGTTGAAGGCCTATCTCAAGGACCAAGTCTCGATGTTTAGACATGAGACATATTCTGAAGTTGTTGATAAAGCACTATTGGCCGAGTCGAACTCCGAGGAGTTCTTCAAAAGGAGAGGAATGGAAAAAGGACAGTCGAGTAGTTCAGGGGAGAAAAGAGCAAGGACGAGCTTGTATCAGTCTGCAGGCCCGGCTCAGTCACAGAGGATGTATTCAGCACCACAGGCTCCCCGCTCTTTCGCTCCACCGGCTTTTCGCCCGGCTACCTCATATGCTCCTCGCCCCGCAGTTACTCAGGCTACGGGGTATGCTCCGTCCTCCTATTTGCATGATGTTTGCACTCTTTGTGGGAGGAGGCATCCAGCGGGAGAATGCCAGAGAGTTTCAGGAAGTTGCTTCCATTGTGGTGACCAAGGCCACATGGTCAGAGATTGTCCCCGGCGTCAATTGCCAACTCAGTCTTCAGGGAGCAGGCCCCCGGTTAGGCAGACATCTCAGCCTAGCTCTTCTCAGGCTTCGAGGGCCTCACAGTCTACCAGGCCTCCTCGCCCAGCCACACAGGGCCGAGTCTTTGCCTTATCCGAGAGAGACGCACGTGCATCCGACGATGTCGTGCAAGGTACGCACGAATTCTAGAATTTAAATTGTGTAAAATTTCTATGATTTGCTTTGTGAGTTTCTATACTAAGGGTTACCTATGTACGATGCTTGTTGTTTGAAATCTACTAATAGTAGTCACTTAATCGCACAGGCGCTTTGTTAGTGAACGAATGTCTTGCCCGAGTGTTGATCGACACAGGATCCACTCACTCCTTTGTGTCGCCTAGTTTCGCAAAGGGATTTTTGACTGAGGCTACTCCGTTAAAGCAGGAGTTGACCATTGCAACTCCACTCGGCAAGTCAGTTGATACGGACAAGATATTCGGGGATAGTGTGGTTCAAGTGGGGGAGAATGAACTGTTAGCCGATCTCATCGTCCTAGATTTTCAAGACTTGGATTTTGATGTCATCTTAGGGATGGATTGGTTGTCAAACCATCACGGGCATGTTGCGTGTTTTGAGAAGATGGTGAATTTCAAGCCGGAAGGGGGTAAGCCTTTTCACTTCCGAGGATTAAGAGAGAGGGACATTGCTCGCCTCGCAGCCTTGAGTGTAACAAACCTAGAAGCACAAAACTCCTCGGCCATTCCGGTCGTGAGTGATTTCTTGGACGTGTTTCCGGAGGAACTTCCCGGGTTACCTCCGAATCGGGAGATTGAGTTCGCTATAGAGCTTACTCCGGGCACCGCTCCAATTTCAAGAGCCCCATATAGAATGGCCCCGATAGAGCTTGAAGAATTGAAGAAGCAAATTGAGGAATTACAACAACTTGGTTTCATCCAACCAAGTGTGTCACCGTGGGGAGCTCCGGTCCTTTTTGTAAAGAAGAAAGACGGGTCGATGAGAATGTGTATAGACTACCGTCAGTTGAACAAGGTAACTATCAAGAATCGTTATCCCTTGCCAAGGATCGATGACTTGTTCGACCAACTGAAGGGAGCGAGATTCTTCTCCAAAATTGATCTTAGGTCGGGGTATCATCAATTAAGGATCAAGGCGGAAGATGTTCCAAAGACGGCCTTCAGGACTCGGTATGGGCATTACGAGTTCCTTGTCATGCCTTTTGGGCTGACGAATGCACCGGCGGCATTCATGGATTTGATGAACCGGGTGTTCCGATCTTACTTGGATCGATGTGTGATTGTATTCATTGATGACATTTTGGTGTATTCCCAGACACGGGAAGATCACGCGCGAGACCTCCGCCTTGCTCTGGAGATGTTGAGAGAGCATAGGCTATATGCCAAATTGAGTAAGTGCGAGTTCTGGTTAGAGAAGGTCGCATTTCTTGGACACGTGGTGTCGGCCGAGGGCATTTCGGTAGATCCAGCCAAGGTTGAGGCAGTCATGAGTTGGGAGAGGCCCAAGAGCGTCACGGAGATACGTAGTTTCCTCGGATTGGCAGGCTACTACCGGAGATTTGTGGAGGGATTCTCCAGTCTGGCTGCACCTCTCACCTACTTGACAAGGAAAAATGCAAAGTTCAGTTGGAGTGACCGATGTGAAGTAAGTTTCCAAGAGTTGAAGAAACGCCTCACCACAGCCCCTGTCCTTACTGTGCCATCTGGACCTTTGGGTATGAGGTGTATAGTGATGCCTCGTAGGTCGGACTCGGGTGTGTCCTAATGCAACACAAGAAGTCATTGCCTATGCATCAAGGCAGTTGAAAGAGCATGAAAAGAACTACCCCACTCACGACTTGGAGCTTGCGGCGGTCGTGTTTGCACTTAAAATTTGGCGACATTATCTGTACGGGGTGGAGTTCTATGTGTACACGGACCACAAGAGCCTCAAATATCTCTTTTCCCAAAAAGAGCTCAATTTGCGACAACGGCGTTGGATTGAGTTCTTAAAAGACTATGAGTGCACGATCCAATATCACCCGGGAAAAGCAAATGTGGTGGCAGACGCTCTGAGTAGGAAACCATCAGGGTTGTTGGCTCACATGTTGGTGCGGGAATGGAGACTGTTAGACGATTTGGCAAATCTAGACATCAGTGTGAACGATTCTGTCCGCAGTCCAGTTTTGGCAAATGTTACAGTTCGGCCGTACCTTATAGACTTGATCCAGGAGTATCAAGCCACAGACACTGACTTGTTGGCTTTCCGGGATAAGGAAGTGGCCAAGGGTAGTACGGACTTCTCTCTCACTAGCCGAGGTGCTATTACATTCAAGGGAAGGCTTTGTGTCCCAGCCAATGCAGACCTTCGGAGAGAGATTATGGACGAAGCTCACCGGTCTAAGTATACAGTGCATCCCGGGGGGGCAAAGATGTATCGGAACCTCAAGAGTCACTTTTGGTGGCGAAACATGAAGAAGGAGGTTGCGGAGTATGTGGCACGGTGTTTGGTGTGCCAACAGGTGAAAGCGGAGCATTTGAGACCGGCGGGTCTTTTGCAGTCTCTCCCTATTCCCGAGTGGAAATGGGAACATATCTCTATGGACTTCATCGTGGGATTGCCGAAGACGGTCAAGAAGACCGATGCTATATGGGTAGTTATTGATAGACTCACGAAGTCCGCTCATTTCTTACCATACCGGACTACATTCAACTCCAACCAGTTAGCGGAGCTATACATCAAAGAAATAGTCCGATTGCATGGGGTGCCAGTGAGTATTGTGTCGGATAGAAACCCAAGATTCACATCCAGGTTTTGGAAAATTTTTCAAGGTGCAATGGGCTCCCGGTTAGACTTTAGCACAGCTTTCCACCCACAGACCGACGGGCAAACCGAGAGGGTGAATCAGGTTATTGAAGATATGCTCCGAGCATGTATGCTAGACTTCAAGGGAAGTTGGGAAGATCACCTACCTTTGGTGGAATTCGCTTACAACAATAGTTATCAAGAAGCATACAAATGGCGCCTTTCGAGGCTTTGTACGGAAGGAGTTGTAGATCCCCGTTGTATTGGGATGAAGTGGGAGAAAGAAAGATTTTGGGCCCCGAGTTAATTGAACAAACCGCGGATAGGGTCAAGCTTATCCGGGAGAGGTTAAAGACCGCACAAGATAGACAGAAAAGCTATGCCGACAACCGAAGGAGGGATCTTGAATTCCGAGTCGGTGATTTTGTGTTTGTAAGGATTTCACCGACCAAAGGTGTTATGCGATTCGGGAAGAGAGGCAAGCTTAGCCCGAGATATGTGGGTCCGTTCGAGATCATTACTCGAGTTGGCGAGGTGGCTTATCGTGTTGCTTTGCCCGCTCACATGGCGGCGGTCCATAATGTATTCCATGTCTCTATGCTCCGGAAGTACATCTCGGATCCTTCTCATGTCATCGAGCTTGATCGATAGAGATCCGAGAGGACTCACTTAGTTGAGAAGCCGGTTCATATTTTGGATAGGAGAGATCAAGTGCTTCGCAACAAGACTATTCCGCTAGTCCTCGTGCAATGGCAACATCATGCACGAGAAGAAGCCACGTGGGAGCGTGAAGCCGAAGTCAAAGCAAAGTATCCCGAGTTGTTTGAATAGACTTGTGCATATGGCTTGTAATTTTGTTTTGATTTTGTGCATGTATGTATCGTCCAAATTTCGGGGACGAAATTTTTGTAAGGGGGGGGGGGGAATGTAGCACCCCGGACTTTTTCATCCTTAATGAATAGCACCTTCGTAGCTAATTGGCCGTTTTTGTAGTCTAATTAATAAATAAGGGAGAATCGGAAATTCTGAAACGTCAGAAATGTGCATTTTCGAAAGACGAACCCAACGCAAGTTGAATCGTCGAAATCCGACGAGCGAGTCAAAAGATATGGTCAAAACAGTCCAGACATACAGAGCACCGATCGCTCGGTCCAGTCAGCGATCGATCGGTCCATAACCGATCGATCGGTAGCTATCGCGCGGTCAGAAATTTTGTATGGGAAATTTTCCAGAGAGTGAGTTTTTGACCGGTCGATCGGTCATAAACACCGATCGCTCGGTAGGCAACCGATCGATCGGTCATAACCACCGATCGCCTCGGTCTTCGCGTTTTTGCAGAAATTTCAGTAGGGCGGTTTTCGTCTTTTGGGTGTTAAACCCTTACCCATAAGGGTTTTGCTCGACCCTTTGAGCCCTCATTCACAACCCTTAGACATTTTGAGAGATAGAGAGAGAAGAGGAGAAAGCTCTAACCTAGGGTTTGGTTTTGAGAAGGAAATCAAAGGGGGTTTAAGAACCATAGCTCACCCCAACTCAAGTTGCTTCAAAATCGAGGCTCAAGCTCGTGTGTGAACCATTCTCCAAGCTAGGGCAGCAACCCAAGCACGTTTTTGAAAGGGGTTTCTTCCTCAACTCAAGTCTCCTTCAAGCAAAGGTGTTCTTCTTTCAAGTTGGAGCTTCAATCAAGGTTTCTATCAAGGATCAAGCCTTGATTTAAGGTTAGTACACCCTACTAACTTACCCTAGTAATAAATCTAGGTTTTCCTTATGAAATATGATTCTTGTTAGTATGTTTTATTCTTTATAAAATGTGTTATCTATAATAATATAAACAAGATAAAGAAATGGTAGGGATGCTTGGATGGAGGTTGGATACGGCGATTGGATGCCGAATGTGTGATGTATGATGTGTGATTGGAAAATGGAGGATGGGCATAGTACAAATAATAAACTTACCATGGTGTGATTGAATGGAAAATATGCATTTAAAAGAAAGAGATAAACTACTAAGGAATAATGTATGAAAGTGTTGACAAAATACCTAAACTATGAATAAATTATCTAAATGAAGAATATAGAAATGGGTTTTATGCATGCGTTCTTATAAATGATAAATCGATCAAATGTTATGCAAATTACTTAAGTTACCCATGTTCATATCATGAATTGAATTGCAATGCCATGTCTTGACTATCCTCATTATCAGATAGTCACTATTGACGACGTACACGATCACGCCATGAATGCATGAACCGAGATTTCAAGAGCATGTGCATATAATAAACAACAAGTCATTCATAACAGGAGGTTAGGG
>CM026555.1:18094144-18155526 GCA_015143295.1 Tetracentron sinense | reverse complement strand
GCATCGATGAATTCGGGTTTAGGTGTCTTAAGACCATAGTCCAGTTTATCCAACGGCAATACTATTATAATCTTCTTTTTCTAGTCCTACATAGTTAGGTCCTACTAACTTTTCATCACGAAGAATTTCAGTTAAGGGGTGGTAGGTCTATCATGACTAATCAAAGACAATAAGATAGTATTAGGGATCTACTTGTGGTAACGACCCTGTAAAAAAAATCTGATAAGTAACATCATCAAAAAGTCTATTACAATTCCTTAACCAAAACAAACATAAACTAATAGGGTAGCTCTCAAAAACCCCTGGCTCCCTCCTCCAAAGGCTCACCGTCCTCCTCTTTTCCGTCAACGTAGCCTCTTCATCCACGGTTCCCGTGTACTCTTACTCTAAACCTGCCAAGACCAAAAGTCTGGTTGAGTACAAAAGCACTCGGTTATACAAAATCCACCAACAACATAGTATACCTGCACTTAGTTAGAACCATAACCATAGCATGTAACATAATCAAAGTATGAAAGAACATGTTTCTCATATACATCATATTATCACCTTTGACTCATGTATTTGTGAGAACCTTAGACTTAGAAAACAACCTACGTAGATATGGTTTATGCTTATGCCTTTCAGATCATGTACTTATTCAGATCCTTCATTGGCTTATATTCGAATGACAGGCGTATTGCCATGCTATGCCTTATTAGTCTTATAGAGCTTATTTAGAACATGCACTTATTAGATCCCTCAATGGTTTATTTTCAAAGACAGGCGTATACAATTTTATGCTTGTAGTCCACATGTGTGACTTGTGAGACTCTTATCTTATATACTCGTGCGTTTGTGTATAAGTGCCGCAATTAACATTCGAGTTTGGGTAATTGCTTAGATTCTGATCTCCCACCATGAAACTCTACTATACTATCTCATACCCCACATAGTTAGAGAATTCCCGGTTTAAGAATTTTCCTCTAAGTTCTTACCTTCCCGAATATGATCACCGTGCAGTATATTAGCATAACTTAACAAACAATCACATATATAAATCTTTATCATGATTCTAGCATAATTTATAATCAATTTGCTTCAATTCCATAGTGTTATATTAGTATTTATCATCTCAAGCATTTTCACAAGCACCTTGCTTGTGCATAATTTATGAGTACATTGCCCTTTCCCATTTTCAACATTTCATCACATCATATCCATCCATACAACCCAAACACAATCCACATCCATACATTTCATCCCATCCTCCATGGTATTTCCCATCTTCCATACATTCCATCCATCTATTAAACGATATTTTCATCTATAATAGCTAATTCATACAATATTGGGGAAAAACATATCTAATTTATATTCTATCATACTAACATTCCAAACATCATAATATGATTGATTTGGATAGTATAAATCGACCTCAGAGATCCTTCCCTTGGATCCAAATCGCTCCCAAGAAGAATTGAGGAAGATCTCCAAGCTTTCTCCTCCTTCTAAGAGCAATCTCCACCTTCACCAAGCACAATCCTCTTAAAAACCCTAGGTTTTCTCTTCCTTTTGCGAAAATAGGTTTAGAATAGTCTAAAACGTCGAAATAGGACCCCTATTTATAGGACCCCTAATTTCAGACTTTTTAAAACTAAAAACGCACGCACCAATCGATCAGGGTTTAGTCCCGATCGATCGGACTCAACTGGAAATTCTTGGGCTTGCACCGATCTATCACTGATTTGTGGCTAATCGTTGGGCCACCAGGCCCGATCAATCGGGCCTCCCAGAAAAATGGAATTTCTCAAACCGGAACCCACTCTGGTAATTGGCCCGTACTTTTGATTTAGATATCGGATTTTGACGATTCAACTTGGTTGGACTCTTCATTTTTAAGGGAAACAATTTTGTATTAATGAAAAATCCTAATTCTGAGTTTTTAATTACTTAATGGACTCTAAAGCTGACTGGTCTGGGATAGATTACGGCAGAACAGAATTTCCCGACTTCAGAAATCCAACCAATTCACTTAACGTCGACTCAAAATATGGAAAGACAGATAACACATGAACATTAACAGGGTTTAAATATCTTTCTAATGGCTCAAGAATCAATCGATTTTGAGCAATTGTAAGAAAATAGAGCTTCTTAAAGTTGAGGTTTGTTAAAAGATCCATCTCTTTACAACTTTGATTACGCCTAGATCAAACCACACCATTAAATATAAATACATATGTATAAAACATGATAAAAAGACTAAACTAACCTTATTAAACCAGATAGAAAAACAGGGAATTTAGATTCAGGTCTCTACATCCTCCCCCCTTAAAAGAATTTTATCCCCGAAATTTACGTACCTTAGGTGAACAAGTACGGGTACTTTTTGCAGACATCGGCTTCTCTCTCCCAAGTAGCTTCTTCTCTAGAGTGATGCTCTCATTGAAAGAGTACAAGAGGAATGACCTTAGAACACAAGACTTGATCCTTCCGGTCCAAGATTTGAGCCGGTTACTCCACTAGAGTCAGATCTTCCCGAATTTCCAATTGTTCTAAATCAATGACGTGTGAAGGATCCGAGATGTACTTCAACATGGCGATGTGAAAGACATTATGCACACCTATCATGTGAGGTGGCAAGGTGACCCGGTAAGCAACTTCTCCAACCTGGGTGATGATCTCAAAAGAACCCACATATCTCAGACTGAGCTTGCCCTGCTTGCCGAATCTCATCACCCCCTTCGTAGGTGAGATCTTGACAAATACAAAATCTCCAACTTGGAACTGAAGATATCTCCTGCGAGTATTGGCATAGCTCTTCTGCCTACTTTGAGTTGATTTCAACCTCTCCCTGAGCAACTGAACTTTATTCCACAGTCTGACCAACGAGCTCGGGCCAAGAAGCTTCTCTCATCAACTTCATCCCAACACAAAGGTGAACGAAAGCTCCTCCCATGAAGTGTCCTCAAATGGCACCATCTGAATACTTGCTTGTAGCTATTGTTGTAGTAGCAATTCAACCAATGGTAGGTGATCATCCCAATGCCTTGGAAGTCGAACTGCAAGCCTGTAGCATGTCCCATGATCTGGTTCATCCTCTCAGTTTGCCCATCTGCCTACGGATGAAATGTCGTACTGAATCTAAACGAGAACCCATAGCTGCTGAAAATCTTCCAGAATCTGAATGTAAATCTATACCCACGAAATTCCCTTCTATTTATAGGCTAAGGGATTGTCATACCCTTAAAAGTCTTGCAAATATCTCCCCAAGGTCGTGGTAAGTTCTGGACATTTTACCCTTTTTTGGGTTGAATTCGTAGACGAAATTCAGCTCCTAACTCACTTCGTCACCGAAATTGAATCCCCTGTAGCATTTCGTCACTGAAATTGTTTGACTAGACCTGTGGTTTTTCCTGCTTTGGTATTTTGATCATAAATGTTGACTTGCTTATCAGATTTTGACGATTCAACTTGAGTTAAACTCTTCATTCAAAGGGGAACACTTTGTCTCTAATGTACAAATCCTAATTATGTTTTATTCATGGTCCAAAGTGGCCCTAAAGGTGACTAGTATGTAATTACAGCAGCCAAAACTCCAGAAAACTCACATTTGACTTAACTTTGACTCGAATTATGAAAAAGTGTTAAACATGAATGGCTCAGAAATCACTCGATTCTGATAAGTGGTGAGAAAACTAGAGTTTTCTTAAGTTAGGGTATTTCCAAACATCCCTATTTGCGACACTTAGAGTATCGTATACTCTTATTTCATTTATCCCTAACACCCATAAACAATTTCCATATATATTTTATTCATTGAAAAAGACTCCTTTCATTATAAAACATGAAACCATAAGTACATTAAGGCTTTAGGCCTTGAAAGCACTATTCACAACACTATACCATCGAGTTCTGGGGTTCTACATCCTCCCCCCTTACAAAAATTTTTTCCTCGAAATTAGGACGATACAAAAGTATACAAAAGAACAAACATACATGGAATCCAACTGTGGGCACGGATTTTGTTACTCATATATGGGATCGAGTTGATTAAGAGTCGCCACCTATTCATTCAGAAGGGATAAGTCGCTAGATTGTAGATAAGGTCTTGGTCTGCATTAAAGCTCTAGGTAAGAGGTTCGATTAAGTCTTAGGGAAGGTGTTAGGCACCCTGAGACCCCTATTTTGCAATGGTTACCTACTCCCTAGGTATAAGCTAAATTAATGTCAAGTGTTATTCAAATGTCGTAGTTTTCAGTTTATACTAACCCAATAAGGGAAAAACTATCTAGGTCGAACCCGAGTTGGGTTGCCTACGTACTCACATTGGGGTGAGATCAGACCGAGCGTAGTTCTAGCACATGAGCCTATGCTAATGCTAAGAGGTGTGTGTGTGTGCATCGGAGTGGCTCAAGGGTCTAGCTCGGAGGCTAGGATTTGGTTGACCGGGTTGGTCAAGTGCATGGTTTGGTTGATTTAGGCCAAGGGTTAGCCCGGTAGGCTAAGGGTAAGCTTAGCATGCTTAGGATGGGCCCGGTAGGCCAAGGGTTAGCCAGATAGCTAAAGGTAAGCCCGGTAGGCTTAGGGTA
Source organism: Tetracentron sinense (assembly GCA_015143295.1). Taxonomy (NCBI): domain Eukaryota; kingdom Viridiplantae; phylum Streptophyta; class Magnoliopsida; order Trochodendrales; family Trochodendraceae; genus Tetracentron; species Tetracentron sinense. The sequence continues at coordinate 18,150,955 of CM026555.1, read as the reverse complement.
GGCCCGATAGGCTTAGGGTTGTTTAACCATGGGTTAATTAGTTAACCGTGATTAAAGAGGAAGGTTAACCATGGTTAGGGGTGCTAACCAGGGTTGGCAAGATCCAAAGTCTAGTTTTTGGTCTATTTGCATTTTTTTAAGGTTTTTGAAAATTTTTAGAGATTTTTCCAACGGTTAAGAATGCGTAACCGTGGTTAAAAGTTAACCGAGGTTGAGTTAATCCCAGTTAAAGGTGTGGTCTGGTCAGGGTGGGCATAGGAAGCATGGCAGGGCCTAGAATGGCCTCCTACCTGGTCTAGGCCCTACAAGGCCCACTGCCTTAAAGAAATAGAGAATGACGGTAATTATTCTACCGCCATTCTCAACATTGTAGAGAATGTGAATGATGGTAGAATAACTATCGCCATTCTCACTATGTAAGCGTAAAAATTGTTTCTTTGTTTTCAAATTTCCTCCATTGTTGTATGGAGTTTATTGTTTGTTGTGGGGGACTATCCTTTCAATTTGAGTAAACTCAGACAGTTAATTACCTTTCCTATTTGGGGAAGTACCTCTGATTAAGAAGAAAAATAATAAAAGAACAAAATATTGAATAAAGTATTTGTATTTATTCAATGGGGTTGCCCAGATCCCATATAGGCGTTACAAGATACCTCATAGAGGTTTTAGCATCAAAAAGAAAGAAAAGAAAGAGAGGTGACCTTATTGAAGGTTCACCTGATATTCTCCATTTAGGGGAGATCCTTCTTCAAACTCCTTAGTTGCTATTATTCCTACCAAAGAAAGCTTTTTCTTCCTTCTTTTCGTATGTCTTCGCCTTGTGTCTTTCATCCTTGTCCTCGTCTTTCGTGAAGGTTTCTTGAGCGACCCGTAGGGTTTGTGCATATAGAGCGACCCATAGGGCCAGTTGCTTTCGGGGTGACCCTTAGGTTGGTTGAATTTGGAGCGACCCATACGGACAATTGCTTCTGGAGTGACCCATAAGGTCGATTGCTTCTGGAGCAACCCATAGAGTCGATTGCTTTTGGAGCGACCCGTAGGGTTAGTTGCTTATGGACTGACCCATAGGGTCAATTGAATTTGGTGTGACCCATAGGGTCGGTGTATTTGGTGTGACCCATAGGGTCGGTGTATTTGGTGCGACCCATGGGTTTGTTGCTTTTAGAGCGACCCATATATCCTGTAGAAAATTGGGCAACACCTTTCCCCTTTTGTGGACATTGAAAAGGGAGAGTTCCCATAGCCAACTTGGACTATGGGTCCTCATCAGCGGGCCTGAGGGTTAGCCATTTCGGCGTCCCCTTTATGGGCTTTACTGAAGGTTGGATCTGGCCTTTCGCTAGTCCTATTAGCGGGCCCGATAGGGCCTGCCATTTTAGACTCCCTTTTCAGGGTGTCTAGTGACATCTGCCTTTTGGGCAAACCTGTCGCAGAGTGGTGAAGCCACCCTACTTGGTGTGCACCCGGTTGGGTGCACTCTCTATTTCTTTGAGTCCCCTTAGTTGATGGGGTGACGATGGTGCCTTAATATTTTATCATGGCATGCCTATATCAAAGCCTAGCCTGAAGGCTAGGCCCATGTAAAGTCCGTCCCAAAGGATAGTCCCACTGCGCAGTCATACCCAAAGGGTTTGGCCATTGCATTGGTCCCTCGTAGAGGGTCCAAATATGTGTGGTCTAGCTCGAAGGCCGGTCCCAATTACTGGGGTTAATTTCCATGTGATCTGAGGACACTGTGAGGTGACACTGAGAGAGAACCCATTTTAAGGGGTTCCATCTTGTTGATGAAGTGAAACTTGTCCCTGTTGTGGGCACCAACACCCTCTTTGAGGATCCGACTCTCAGGCCGGTTCCAAATATCAGGGGGGCCACTACTATTTGTATTTGAGGAAGAGAACCCGCTGTAAAGCGACGAAAGAAAGCTTATACTCCTATGAGAGAGGTCTTTGTATGAGAGATCTCTATGCTGCCTTCACGTGTTTGCAGAGTCAAAGGCCCCTACAGCCTTCTTTGGTTGCCGTTCCCTATTCTTGGTTGTTGTACAGAGAGAAGAGGATCAAGATCAAGAGAGACCTTTGGAAGAGGTCTCTCTTTTTATTTTTGCCAACCGTACCTGTGCTTCCCTCTTCATGTGCAGCCATGGGAGATTATCGTGAGTGAGAGATAGAGAGAGTGAGAGATCGCTTCTCTTTGCACAGCCCACAAAACCGAGAGACTCTTCTCCTTTTCTCTTTGGCCTTTGCTACCTTGCTTTATTTATGCCGCCACACTTCAAACCGTGAGAGATCTCCATGAGATTTTTTAGGTGGTTACTTGTGAGTGAGTGGTGGATAATGATATTCTATTCCTAGGGAAGACGAGTGATGTCATAACCAATTAGAGGGGTTCTGAATTTAGGTGGTGCCTTCACGCGTAAAGAGGAGAAGAACCCTTGGGGAAGTTTCTAAAAAGGAGAATAAAACCCTAAAAGAGGGTTCTCTATAAAAGGGAAAGCTCTAAACTAAAGAGTGTTCTAAATTTTGGAGTTTGGAAGCAGAGAAGGCTCTGGAGATCAACAAGGTTGGAAGATGGAGAATTCGAGTTTGTCGTGTTCTTCGTCAAAAGTGGTGTTTCTGTCTCCTACTATGAACTAATTCTTCTGTTTCTAGGGTTTCGATGAAACCCTAGCCAAGTAATCATGTCTTGTGTATTTTATTTATGTTCCTTCTTGTATAAACTCTAATAGCATAATGAGAGGGGTGTCTTCAACCAATTAATAAAGTTTATACTCAATTTAAATATGGTTTATCCTTGTCTTAGGCTCTCTTGTGTTGAAATTGAATAAATTCATATATCTTTTGGTGGTTGAAAATATGAATTTTATGCAAAGGGATTTACTGTCATTGAATTGAATTGTAGGATATTCTATTCAAAGGGAAGACGAGTGATGTCACAACCCTAGCTTAGTGTATATCTCTCGTACTGACCGCAGATATGATATACCTAGAATTTGGTCCGTTGAATCATTTTAGTTTCTGATGAGTGATACTTGTAATCGATCTCATCCCTTTAGTTTATGCTTGAGGGACATAAATGGATACTTATGAATGTGGTTATGAGGCTAGTGGTGGATTCAAACACCCTAGAAGTTTTCTCACCGATATATCACCAACAACTTTTAGTTTAGAGTTACTCATTAACTTAGAGTTAATATGGAGAAAAAGGCAACAAAACCAGCGTAGTCCTTTGTGGTTCGACACCTCATACTAGTCACTATTCTACAGAATTGTAGCTACTACGTGGTTTAATAAATTAACGATCAGTGACCTCCTCCATCAGCAATATCTCATTGCCATACATGAGAGTTTTCACCAAGTGATCATATGAGTCCGGAAGTGATGTAAGAAGCCCTACGGCTTGGTCTTCTTCATCCATCTTGGCATCAACTTTCTGCAGTTGATTTAAGATCTGATTGAACACATTAATATGCTCCATGAGATCTACACTCTTCGTCATCTTTAAGATATTGAACTCCTTTTTCATTTATAACTTGTTGGTAAGGCTCCGAGGTAGAGCGTTTCCAACTTCTTCCAAAGATCCGGTGTCGATTTCTCATCCATAATGCTATGCATCACATTATCTGCAAGACAGAGGCGTATTGTGCTGATTGTCATCACCTCAATGTCTTCCCAATCTGCATCAAGCATCTTTTTCGGTTTACTGGACTCCCTTTTCAACGCCCTGGTGAGACCCTGTTGTACTAGGATATTCTTTACCCTCCTTTGCCATAGATTGAAACTCTTTTTGCCGTCTAACTTCTTCTTAAAAATTGCCCACAATTTTTTTAAGCCATTGAAAAATAATTAACCTAGCTCTGATACCAATTGTTGGGAAAATAATAAAACTAAACAGAAAAGAATAAAACAAAACACACACCCACAAGAGAACACAAGAGATATACGTAGTTCGGTAACAACTTGCCTACGTCCATGGGTCAAGATCCAATCACTTCTTTATTCACAGAAACCTTAAGGAACTAGTACAAAAGCACTCAACTCACCTTCTTTCTGCAAACCCAAAGAAGAATCCCTTTCTATCCTCCTTTTAACCTTTATCAAGTCCTAGTATGCCTTTACCCTTTCTATTATCTCCCTATTTCAATGCAAAAGCATTCATTTGATCTTCAAGATGTAAACCCTAGACTCATAACTACGTATTTATAGGCCTAAACAAGAGACCTAGACAATTAGAAAGTCTCCTCTTGCAATAGGAGTTTCCCAAAGCAATACATGACTAAAATAAGTAATATCCCAGAAAATCCCGCTTTGGTCAATTGATCGACCCTTCCTTGGCCGATCTATTAGCGCTCCAAACAATTTTGCCCCGTTTTGACAACGCCCACCGATCAATTGGTGCTCCATGGCCAATTAATCAGAGCATGCTGGTGAACCTTGAATTTACGTCAACTTCCACAAATCTCCACCTTGGCAAGAATCCCTCGAAACTACCGTAACCAAGAGAACTGATTTGCTAATTATCAAGCAAACCATCGAGATAGAATACTGCATCACCCACATCCGGGAAGCACCTCCACCTCGAACCAAAACCTCTCTAATAGTTTTGTAACCCCATTTGTAAATACTACAAACAATCCTTTTGACCTTGCTCTCCTCTGCACCATCTGCGAAAGAAACCCACCAACTACACACACCCTCGAATCCACCCTGGAAAGCACTCTACCAAATTCGATAAAACATGGTCAAAACTCATGTGTAGTCTGAAACTCATCATTCATTCTAGAAGAACCCCAAAAGAGGAACCTGTCCTCTCCATCAAAGGCATATCATCACCATCTCCATCCATACGAAAACCTACCAGAATGCCCATCTCTACACCAACTGTGAAAGAGACTTTCGGTGAATTTTCTACCCTCTGCATAATATCAGGTTTCCATTTTCTTACAGACCTTGTAAAAGCTCCACCTACCATCGTATTACCCTCCAGGAGATATAAACCACCACACTTCTTCCTCTTCATCAAAACCAAGCATCCCTATTTTCCCCGTTTTATTTTGATAACTGCACCTATAACTGTGTAGCAACAGCCCTTAGAGTCTAATTACCCGAGGGATACTAAATTACTTCTCAACTTAGGGACACAAGCTACCCATCCCAAAGTCCGAATCGCTCCATCAAACCTTTTAATCTTTACATTATCAAACTCCATGATTTCACATTCAGATCCATCACCCAGTAACACTTTTCCCTTACCCTTTTGCAATGTATCAAAAAATTCTATATTTGAGAAAATATGACATGAAGCCTCCGAATCTAAAATTCACTCATCAGAAGAATTGTCCATACCTTTGGAGACTGTGAAAGTATCTCCAATTTATTCCTCCTTGTTCATAGCTATTGCCGCCGAATAATCTCCTCCGGAAGAATCCCTCTTCCCATCAGTACGTCTTGGACACTCTCTTTTGAAGTACCCTAATTCTTTTCAATGATAGCACTGGAGCCCGCCTTTTTTCTTGGATTTGGATCTGCCCCTGCCTTTTCCAAATCCTCTCTCCAACTCTCTTCCTCCTCCCCGAGCAACAATGACATGATTATTTCCATCATGCGATAGTTTCCACCTAATCTCATAAGAGAGTAGCACCGTCATGACTTCCTCCATTAGCAATATCTCATTGCCATACATGAGAGTTGTCACCAAGTATCATATGATTTCGGAAGTGATGTAAGAAGCCTTACAGCCTGGTCTTCTTCATCCACCTTGACATCAATTTTCTGCAATTGATTCAAGATCTGGTTGAACACATTAATGTGCTCCATGAGATCTACACCCTCCACCATCTTTAAGGTATTGAACTCCTTTTTCCATATATAACTTGTTAGTAAGACTCTTTCCGATGTAGAGTGTTTCTAACTTCTTCCAAAAATCCGGTGTCGATCTCTCATCCATAATGTTATGTATCACGTTATCTGCAAGACAGACGTATTGTGCCGACTTCTCTCGCCTCATTGTCTTCCCAATCTGTATTAGACATCTTTTTCGGTTTATCGGACTCCCCCTTCAATACCCTTGCAAGACCTTGTTGAACTAGGATATCTTTCACCCTCCTTTGCCACAGATTAAAACTCCATTTTTCCGTAAAAAATCTCTAGGAAAAACTACCCATAATTTTTCAAAGCCATTGAGAAATAATTAACTTGGCTCTGATATCAATTGTTGGGAAATAATGAAACCAGATGGAAAAGAATAAAACAAAACATACACCCACAAAAGAACATAAGAGATATACGTGGTTCGGCAATAACCTGCCTACGTCCACGAGTCAAGATCCGAACACTTCTTTATTCACAGAAACCTTGAGGAAACAATACAAAAGCACTCAACTCACCTTCCCTATGAAAACCCAAAGAAGAATCCCTATCTATCATCCCTTTAACATTTCTTAAGTCCTAATTTACCTTAACTCTTTCTATTATGTCCCTCTCTCAATGCAATTAAAAGTATTCACTTGATCTTCAAGATGCAAACCCCTTCAAGATGCAAACCCTAGACCCATAACTACATATTTATAAGCCTAAACAAGAGACCTAGAGAATTAGAAAGTCTCCTGTCGCAATAGGAGTTTCTCAGAGCAATACATGACTCAAATAAGTAATATCCCAAAAAATCCCGTTTTGGCCGATCGATCAGCCCTACCCTGACCGATCGATCGGTGCTCCCAACAATTCCGTTGTGTTTGACAACGCCCACCGATCGATCGGTTCTCCATGGTCGATCGATAGGAGCATGCTGGTGAACCTTGAATTTATGCCAACTTCCACAATAGGTTGTATAGATCTTGTGTTTCCCAACCTGGAGACCTTACACATTTTTTCGCTTCATTTTTCAATAGTACATACTCCATAATTCGCTCCACACACACATATATATACATACAATGTAAGCCTATGGGTACTCCCAAAGTGTATTCCCAAATCTTAATCTCTTAATTCAATAATTAAAGAGTCAAGATTAGAGCTGATATGACATTAGAAAAGAAAAAATAAATTCAATGATTAAAGAGTCAAGATTAGAGCTGATATGACATTAGAGAAGACAAAATAAGGGAAGCTAAATCGTAAAACTTAGTGGTTAGTTAGGATTGGGGGTATATCTAGGAGTAAATTTGGGAATATATATATACTACTTATACTATAAAGAAATAAGACTTTCTCCCTTTGTTATCCAAACTCCTATCCCTCCAATCCTATAAGTTATATTTTAGATATGACATGTGACTTTTCCCTTTAATCCCCACCATTCAGGTTTAAGACCCACTATCTCATCCTAAAGTCATCTCTATCTCCACTATTGTAGAGTCCTCTCTTATCTCCAACTCTTGCAAGTAGGTTTGGACCCACTATCTCATCCTAGATCCCTCTCTATCTCCATCTCCATGATTGTAGACTCCTCTTTATCTCCAACTCTTGAAGTGTATAAATTTAGGTTTAAAACTAAAATATTTATGATTTTCTATTAAATATTATTTAATTAATAATGAGTTATTATTATAAAATCAGTTATTTAATACAAATAATGTCTATCAAATAAAAATAAATTATACTATTAAAAATAAAATTTATTAAATATTCTTATAATATGTAACTTAATATTTAAATAAATTAATGATATTATTTAATTATAAGTCTCTACTAGTGTGTATATATATAAATATATATATATATATATATGCCAATTTGGAATGGCAGGTTCCTTATTAGGTTGGGTACATGTTTGCCTTTGGCGACCGTTTATAAGTGGGTAGACCCAGACAACCTGACACAACTTTGTTGCCGTCCTTATAGATTATGTACCTGAGCTACATACTCAGCAGACCCTAACCCTTAATTTGGCCTGTCAACTTAGTGAACCAAATGTACGGTATCAGGGTGCAATCTATTAAGGATGGTGGACACCATGTCTATCACTCTACAATAAAACTATATTCATAACACCGCTTATTAATGATTGCACACATTCATGACAATGCTCAATTGTGACTATAATAATTTAAACCAAACGGGCCTTAAACATTTTGATCTTAAATCAAGATCCACCAAGACATGCAATGAATTTAATTTTAGGAGGTAATGTGGGCCCACATGGCCATAAAATGTCCCCCTCCATGATCCAATTATCCACCAAAAAAATGGAATTCCTTGTCCCCTTTAAACACCAAAATTATAATGGAATGGGTTGAGTGGAATGTTGAAAAGGAGAGGAGATTGAATTAGAAAATGTAGGGGGTGGTGGAATTCGTGTGGAATGCACACTCCCTCCCATTTAATAACAATATCTCATTCCCACACACACTCTCACTTAGCCAGGACTAGGAGTGCTCTCCTACTCAGCAATCCATCTTCTTTGAGTGTTTAAAAGTTCAAATGTACTGTACATGTAGTAATCTCTTCTTTGAGACATACCCCACTTACTATTTCTGTTCTACATATCTAGTACTCTGCTCTAATTCGGCTTAGTATACCAAATCCAATGGGGGGTTTTTACCATAAAAACAGTCTGTTTTATGACATTTACAGCATAAGCATACCTTTTAGTTTTTCCAGTATCATCATACAGGTATTCTATCAGCAAATAATTAAAAAAAAAAAAAAAAATCCATGAAGTCAGTCTTTTAGGGAACCATATCGTGTTTGTTCTTCCCTGTGGCCAGAGTATTGAAGGCTAGGATCCCTTCAACAGTTACAACTGTTAAATCCGTACAAACCAATTGATCCTAACCTTTCAACATCCATGGCTAAAGGGAAAAACCCAGGAAGAACACATACGATTTGCTTCCGTCTTTTAATGGAGTGACTCTCATGTAATTTGAGTTACCCCTTTGTGGTAATTTTTTTTTATTTTTTTTTGTAAAATGACAGTTTTCATGTGCGCCTCACTTATTTTTCTTTTACCACAAGCAGAGAGTTGGCTAGCATCCCAATCTTGTATTTCATTATCCAAATAACGTTCATTCTTAAATTTTAAAAATTACTCGAAAATCGGTTTTTGATAGTAATTAAACCAAAATTTTTGTTTCAAAATTTCTCTCATGATACCAAACAAATTTGAAAGGGACATATAGGTCCTGCAGTTCTGGATATTTGAGTGGGAGATACATTTAGGCATATTGATATGATAAATTCCATAAAGCATATACTATAAGTAAAATAGAAGAATATATTTGGGAATCATTCCCACACTTGGGGAACGATGGAGAACAACAATAAACGAGTATGCACATCAAGATTAAGCATCATTGGTTCCGAAAAGACATCGAAAGCTTTTTCATGTTTTAAGCTAAGATATAGCTCTTATTTTCTTTTCTTTTTTTTCTCGAGGGTAGCCAGACATTTTTTGGCGGCCTCCAAGGGGCGCGAGCAAGGCGGTTCAGGCTAGATTCGCTAGAGCGCAAGTGTGCCAATGGGGGCAAAATACATCTGCAAATGAGCAATAGTCACCTCCTCGTGCCGACGAGGGAACTATTCCTCCTCGCTCTCACAAATCCTTTGAACTATTGTTAAAAAACTAACCCCCTCCTGTGGTTAATTTTTTTTCTAAAAACCAAGGGTAGATGTGTGAACCTTAGGGGTGACTGAATCTTAACCACAGTTAATGGAAGTAAAAAGGAGACATATGGCCCCAAAAATAAGGGAAGAGACGGTAAGTCACCTCCTCGGCCTAGGAGGTTAAAAAACTAACCACCTCCTGTGGTTAATTTTTTTTTCTGAAAACCAAGGGTAGATGTGTGAACCTTAGGGGTGACTGAATCTTAACCACAGTTAATGAAAGTAAAAAGGGGACATATGGCCCCAAAAATAAGGGAAGAGACGGTAAGTCACCTCCTCGGCCGAGGAGGTGACTATTTTCCTCTGCAAATGCGCTAAGGAGGTTGGAACTCCTGATCACTTACCCTCCTAGCCAACACAAATAAAGTTTGACTCGTAATCTTCTCCGGTTGTAACGGGTTACTGCCAAAACTGGTTACACTCCCAAGGTGGCCATGTGTCCCTTTTTACACCCTTTAACTGTGGTTAAGATTCACTCACCCCTAGCGTTCACTCACCTATCTTTGGTTTTTAGAAAAAATTTTAACCCTAAGAGGTAATGAATTTTAACTATGGTTAATAAATTATTTTATTGTTTTTTCTAAACACCAATGATAGGTGAGTGAATCCTAGGGGTGAATGAATCTTTACCACAGTTAAAATGTGTCAAAAGGGACATGTTCAGGGGTGTAACCGGTTTTGGCAAAACCGGTTACAAGTGGAGAAGATTTCTTCTCATAAAGTTTGTATTGGAAATTTAATGTAAGCAGAAAAAAAATCTTAAAAGAATTATTACTTTAAGAACAATAATGGCTGTTAATTAATAAAATTTATTTCGACCATGATTATCTTTAGTGCTTGTGTTGCTTGATGGACCATAATTCAATATACTGTTCTAATCACCATAATGGCGACATTTCAGTGGACCATGGTTCCATCCATCGCTATTTCTAATTGTCATAACGCAACAGATCAAACAACTGAGGATCATTACATGGGTGTAATTCGTTGTAGATTGTACGTAGTACACAGTACTGGAGATCATTTCTATAGCAGATTCAGTCATTAGTAAGGCCGAAGTTAATGAGAAGTAGTATAGGAGATTCAGTCATTAGTAAGGCCGAAGTTAAATTCTCAAGCACGAAAAAAGTTAAGGATAAAACACTTAGGTGATTTTTAGTAACACTAAACTAAATAGGGAGAGCTTATTTTAAAATTATGCTTAGTTGGACTTTAGATTGATAAGTTTAAGGTTAATTGGATGTTTTGAATTAGAGCTTATTAAAAAAGTAGTTAGTGAGCTACTTTTTTAATAAAAGGTAAAAACTCCTATTTCAAAAAGATGTAGATATCCAATTAACTTTGACCTTAACAATCTAAAGTCCAACTAAGCATAATTTTGGAATAAGCTCTCCCTATTTAGATTAGTGTTACCAAACGCCACCTTAACCTCTCATAAACATACTTTTTCAAATTGAGGTTAAACTAAGTAAATACATCAGATTGAGTCATATATATACATAGATACCAGCATAACCATGATTCATTAAACAAAATTCCACCTTAAGGACATGTATGATGTATCTTCCATACTATATTCTCTTTTCCACTATCAATGCCCATCACTATCAACACTACAGTTAAGTCACCTTCCTTAAATACCCTCCTCCAGGGAGTGTGTCTTCCACACGAGTTCATCTCTTCTTCATCCTCTTTGCTAATAGCTCTCTTTGTTTCCTTTTCTTCATGGCTGTCCTTGAAGCTCGCGAAATGGCGATCCCCGGGAAAGATATCGAGAAACAGAAAACCCATGAACATGAAGAGAAGAATTTTGACTACTCCCAAAGGGCACAATGGCTTCGAGCCGCAGTCCTTGGAGCCAACGACGGGTTAATTTCAACCGCTTCGTTGATGATGGGAGTAGGAGCGGTTAGACAGGACATTAAGGCCATGATCCTTACTGGGTTCGCGGGACTAATCGCGGGGGCTTGTAGTATGGCCATAGGGGAGTTTATCTCGGTCTACTCCCAGTTGGATATAGAGGTGGCTCAAATGAAGAGAGATAAGAGAATGAAAAATGGTAGTGAAAGTGAAGAAGAGAGTGAGAAGGTACTGCAATTGCCTAGTCCATTACAGGCAGCTATAGCATCGGCCCTCGCATTTTCTGTAGGGGCGATAGTGCCGCTATTAGCAGCTGCGTTTATAAGGGAGCATAAGGTGAGGTTGTGCGTGGTGGCGAGTGCGGCAAGCGTGGCATTATTGGTGTTTGGAGTGATGGGAGCAGTACTAGGGGGAGCACCTGTGCCGAGGTCATGTGCAAGGGTGTTGGTTGGAGGTTGGATGGCTATGGTAATAACCTTCGGATTGACGAAGTTTATTGGGTCCAACGTACTGTAAAAGGATATGTTGGTCTTTCCTTCTTTCTTTCTTCTACCTCTCTTCCTTTTTCTTTTTTTAAAGTAGTTGAAGTGCAGTAGTTCTTGTGAGATGTGCATGGAATGAAGGTTGGTTTAATTTGTTCAAAGCCAGGGACAAATAATGACATAATCAATGTAATTAAAGCCAAGAACTATTAATTGATGAGATATCAGGGAGAAATTAAGATGTTGGTAAGGATGGTTTGGTTGGCCAGGATCATCTTGATCACTACCCTTAAAGGATCAAGATGAATCACAATGTTTACTACCTTGTACTTGCTCACTTGGTCAGGTCTAATTGTGAAATACCAACAAAAATGGTCTCAAAACCCTTAATCAATTAGGCTTGGGTAAGAACAAACTTGCCAAAAAGATTACCTTAATAAAAGGAAAAAATAGTGGAATATCCATCTGTTCAATATTCGACATATAAATTGGGGGGTTTGATAGCTCCAATCTCCCTTATTACATTTTCCCCTTGCTGGGGCAAAAGACAAAGACAAGGATTTTGGGCATGCAAAATTCGTGTCTTTATGTCCCAAAATGGGAGTGCATCTGGAAGCAACCATAATTAGGACTCCTCCACTACAAGAAATCTACAGAGCAGTAATAGAATATTAGTGACGGAATAAATTCCATTACTAATGCATCACTTATAGTGATCATCCCCATTAAGCATTTTGACACTTACGCAATTTTTAGCAAAATAAAATAGGATTTAGTGACGGAAATACTCCGTCACTAATAAGTAGTATTTTTATGGGACAGAATAATTCCGTCACTAATTGGAATAATGAAGGAATTGGTTTATTGTGACGGATTATTTCCGTCTCTAATAGTGAAAAATAAATAGAGACGAAAATATTTTCGTTTCTAACAATGAAAGATCAGTAGAGACAGAACTATGTCCATCACAATATATTGAATTTGTCATGCCCCAGAATCGCACCTAGGAGTTAGGTGTGACTTTATGCGTGACTAATCTGCCATATCAAATCATCTTGTACAATGATACATAAGGCATAAAATAGCAGAAGCGTAACTAAAATTTTCTTCAATATATAAGACAGAATTCTAAGTTTATACAAAACAACAGAATCCAAAAGTAAAGTGGGCATGCCCACTTTAATAAAATACAAAAGTAAACCTCCCCATCACTCCACTCAACAATAATCTAGATAGGGCCACCTATTCAGATCTCTATATTCTTGAGGCTGCAACAGGATAGCCACCTCTTCTTCTTCAACCCATGGCTCGGGGTTGCAAATGTCAAATGGACCTGCCGATATAAAATGTACGGCTGAGCATGGAATACTCAACGAGTATAAGTTACTAGCTAACAGTGTTACAATTAATAATATCATGCGAGTACTTAAGATAACAATTCATAATTCATGCATTGAACCGAACATAGAATCATACTTCAAAACTTAACTTAAAATGTGCATAACTTTCAAAACCTTGTCTTAAGAGCTTCATAGAAAACCATGTGTATCTTATGAGTTCTCATGAGCCTTCGAGTTCTTATGAGTCTTATGAGCCTTATGAGAGATCTTTGTGAGTCTTATGAGAGCCTTAAGAGCTTATGACCGGTACAGACTTATGAGATGATCCTCAAGTTGATCCTTATGAGCTTGTGAACCGATCTTAGACTTATGAGTTTCTTATGATCGTTCTTATGAGAGCCTTGCGAGGTTTATTGTCCTTATAGACTTGTGAACCGATCTTGGACTTGATCCTTATGAGCATTTGTAACCGATCTTAGACTTATGATCCTTAGAGAAAATTGTAACTGATCTTAGACTTTACCAACCTATAGTTTGGCCTTGTCAAATGCTTATGAACTTATGAGTTTTCTTATGAGGTTTTCCTTAGAAATTCTTCTTATGAACCTTTGAAATATCATGCTTATGCAAAAATCTCGGTCATGCAAGACATAGAGTGCTTATAGTGCTTATGAGTATCCTAGCAACTTAGAAATCTTTATTCATAAATATATGAGACATATAGGCATCATGATAGATTAGGAAAGATTTAAAATATTCAAGACATGTTATGATCACTTAAAAACATCATAGTAGGCTTGAAAAACTATTAAGCATAGAACATAGCATTCATAAGCATCATGGTAGTCATATGACACCTTTAAACATTGGATCATACCCATAGCACTTTATTCATGGAGATATCATAGAAATCAAACATGGCTATAAGCCTATTTCATCAATACCATACCTAAATCATAGTTTTCGTAATGGAGATCAAAATAAAGTCAATAGTAGAAAGCATTTACTCATTCAAGGTTATTGACTTCACAACAAACTCATTTATTGCCCTTAATGTGTAACAAAATTAACTAGTAGGGTGTAACTACCTTGAAAAGCTTGAATCCCTTAAATATGGAGCTTAAGGAAGATTGAGGAGACTTGAAGAAGTGAAATAGGACTTTGGGAAGCAAAACAAGCTTCACCATTGGTCTAGGAGCAAAACCCTAGCTCTCCACTTCCTTCTCCTTCAAAATCCCCAAATTTTGTCTTATAGGGTTTGTGATACCCTAAGGCCACGAAATTGGCCTTATATAGGCAAAGGGGTGGTAAAAGACCAACCTACCCTTAATGAATTGCCTTAAAAAAACCAAATAGGGCAAAAGTGTGGCGGTTCGGTTGACCGGTGGTGACTATCGGTCAACCGAATATTGCACTCGGTCGACCGGTGGAAAAACCTCTCTTTGGAAAATTTCTCCATAAAACATTCTACTCATTCAGTCAACCGGTAAGGAGTATCGGTCCACTGGTAGTAGTTCGGTCAACTGGTAATGACATTCAGTCGGCTGGCTGCTATTCGGTCGACTGGTTTGCTCTGTACTTGGACTATTTTGTTGTTTTTCCCATTTTTCCACACTTAGACTCTTTCCTACTTATGTTGCTACACCTATGAACCTCAAATGAAAATCTCTTAAGACTTTAAAACATTCACAACATATATATAACATTTTTGATTAAAAATCAAAACTCCCATCTCCATTGATAACATACAATGAAACATGTAAAGTCTTCAATGCCTCAAACACTATTCATAGCACTATTCACTGTGCTATGCTATCCAGTTTCGGGGTTCTACATCTCCCCCCTTACAAGAATCTCATCCCCGAAATTAGGACGATACAAAAGAAAAAAGTACATAAAAACCAACAAAGGAACTATCCAAACAAATCAGGGTACTTTTTCCTCACTTCAGCTTCATGCTCCCAAGTAGCCTCTTCTACAGAATGGTGCTGCCATCTCAAGAGAACCAATGAGATAGTCTTGTTGTGTAAAACTTGATCTCTCCTATTCAAGATTTGAGTTAGTTGCTCCACTAGGGTGAGATCCTCCCGAATCTCCGACGGATCAAGATCGATGACATGGGATGGATCCGGGATATATTTCCAGAGCATGGAAATATAAAACACATTGTGGACTGTATCTTAAGTTTATAAAAGAATGATAAAGTTCAATTGGTATTAAAAGCTTAAAAGACATATTCAATTTGATCTCAAATGCTTGAAATTAATTGAATCTAATATTGTAATCATGACTAATGAATGGTTAATTTAAAATATGCAATGACCTAAAAAGTTAATCTTTATGCTTATGTTTAGGGGCAGCTAGCCTAAAAAATTCATAGAATTCATATATTGAGAGGGAGCTTAATCCCAATTCATTCCATTATTTGTGTCATCATAAAAAATAGGGAGATTGTTAGCCGAAAGGTTACAACTTAAGGACCCTAATTGATTTTGATGATAACTTAAATAATGAAATGATTTTTAAAGTACCAATGTCATCTTTAAGTGATTATGAAAAAAAGTGATCAAAGGCATTAGTTATCCATTCATATTCAAAATCATGAATATGTCATCAAAGTGAAATGAAAGAAGTGCAAAGAAGTCAAAAGTCAAAAAGAAGATTCAAGCCAACCAAAAGAATCTCAAGGAAGTTCATTTTGGAAGATATCAAGTATTGAAGCATCTGTGGAAGATCCAAGACTCAAGAAAGTCATCTCTTAGTTAGGAAAAACATTTAGGACTTATTGTAAAAAATCTTCAATGGTTGGTTGTTGAAAAAACTCTTTTACCTAGAAAGACATTGAGTTCCTTAAGACCAAAGTAAAAATATGTTTAAGGACCTAAAAATAAGTTAACTCCACATTTTGCACTCTTTGATCAATCTTAAGATCAATGGAAAACAATGTTATACCTTTTAAATGATCTCAAAAAGATGTTAATCATATTTATAAACAAAGAAAAAAGGTTTTGGAATCGAATCAAAGCATCAAAATAATGAAAATCGAATGTGTGCAAAATATTGCCGACTGGATGGTCCCATCCAGACAACTGGATGGGCCAAAATTATGATTTTGGCTCTGAACCGTTTTTCCAGTTTTCGAAATCCTTCATGATCATTTGAAAATCATTCTAACTTGTTTTAATGATCATAAAACTTTGATTTTTATCTTTATTAAGTTATTCAAAAGTATTTGGAAACCATTCAAATCATTAAAAGTCGTAAAAAAAAAAAAAAGGATTTAGAGATGATCAGCATCATCCAGACGACTGGATACTATCATCCAGACAACTAGATGAAAGTCCAGATTCATCGTCTGGACTCTGCGATCATCTAGACAATTAGATGCTCTCATCCGGTCAACTGGATGACCAGAGAACGTCATTAATGCCTCCAACGGCTATATTTATAACGGGTAGATCGCATTAAATGCATCTCCAACGGCCATAAATTTATGAGATCTATAAATAAAGATCTAATATGAATGATTAGGGATGAATGCTAAATCCGAAATCACCTGAATCTCATTCTTCATTGTTCTAAGTGAAAAATCTCTAAATCCTTATACTCTGTTTTTCTAAGCTTTACAACGCCCACTATTGAGTGATTTTATTAGAAATAAGAGAGTGCTATTTAACTTAGATTCAGCTCATTTAAGGAGCTTTTCCAAGAGTGTTATTCAACTCAAATCCAGCTCAGTGTAGGTGTTTTACTTTGGATTACAAATCCAAATCATCATCTACAAAAGAAAGTCAAGAATTTTGGATTCGTGCACCAAAAGTTGCTGCTTCGCTTCAGCAAGAGAGGGAAGTGCTCTTGTGGTATAAAGGTTTCATCTCGGCCTGAATGAGGGAATGTAAAGGTTGTATCTCGACCTGGAAAAAAGGCTGTAATGGTTTGGACTTCACCTGGGAAGAAGTCTGTGCGATTAAAAGAATCATCCGGTTTATTGGACATTGATGATTGGCTACATCAAAGTTATATAGGCAAATATTAGAGAAGATGTTGACCTCTCAGGTTTAGGACAATCTGTCAAATGGACTATCCTAAACATACAGATAGTATATTTCTAAGGGTATCCACTGAGCGATCTAGTTGCAATATAAGTACTTCTTACTTATATCAACATCTTAGTCAAGAGACCATTCTCCCAATGATTGAGATTCATCACTCCATCATATGGAACTAACAATGTGTAAGTTAGTAGGAATACATTGTCCAAATGTATCCTGAATAACTTAAAACAATTCTAGGTCTACAAGGAACTAGAAAACCATATCTCCTTAGCAATTAGTTAAAAACTAATCGGAAGGTTTTCCTACAATGTTACCTAAGGGACAAAGTATTCTCATCTAATGAGATACTTTTAATATATTACCCAATGTAGAAGACAATGTGAGAATGTAAAATATGCTTTTATTGATTAAGTAGACTAATACAATTCTAGAATGGCTTTCGTGGGTATATATAGCTAACATACCTTTCTTGATCGCTTCCCTATGATCGCAAGCTTGCGAATGACCTTCTATTTTGATCTCCAAGCCCTTTTCTTCTCCTCCAATTAAGAGCCAATGCAAAACCCTAGGTTTTTCTCTCCTTAGATGTCTAAAGCTCTTAGAAATGGTTGTGGAACCCCAAACCAACAAGTTAAAGCCTATTTATAGAGTTTAGAGCCCTAAACCCTTTAAAATTCTCAGAAAATAATGTTGTGTGAAATTTTGCACGTGACACCATTTAAACGGTCTAAGAATCATTCAAAAGATTTGAGGATCGTTCGAACGGTTCAGATTCGTTCTAACGATTGTGCATTCGGGATTTTATTTTCATGTTGTTACTGGTACCATTCGAACGGTCTGTCCTATTTTTCTTCTATTTCTTCTACAGAATCACAGCAACAACATTCTTTCCTTACAGAACACATCAACATCACACTTATTTTCCTTTAAAACATTTAAGTAAATGTTTTCATTTACTTTAAGTTTTAAATTAAAATAAAGGAAGTACTCCTCAGTTGGATTCAATAAAAATACTTAGAAAATCAAATTCCTAGTGAATCAAAATCTCATTTTTCTAGTTTTAGGCGAAAAATGGAAAATCATGTCCAACGTAAAATTTTCGATAGTTAATTAACCACTCTAAATGTAATAATAAAATTTCATAAAATCACTTATGTTTATTAAACCCATGAACATCCATTTTCAGGATAAATCATCTCAAAATTCGACAATTTATTTTTGCTAAACCACATGCCTTTCTTAAATTTCTGAAATTCTTGTACTTATTTTTATTTCAATTTAAGATCATCAAGTGACAAGACATTAAATACATGACACAAATATCAAGAAATAAAAAACAGGTCTCTATAGTTCAACTCATTATTATCGATTATGAAAATAACTGGTAATTTATATAATCTTTTTAGGAGTGATTAATATGGAATATAATCACTTATGCACTTTAATGACTTATGGAAAAATTATTATAAATACCCAAATTTTCACCCCGTAAGAGTGTACAAGATCTATTAAATTTGAGAGATAGATAATCACGATTAAAAATGACCAAATATAATACCTTTTTTTAAATGAACAGATAATTGCTTATTGGCAGAATGCCAACCAAACCGGATTACAGCTGTCACCGCTTTCATGACAACGCTTATCAACATTACCGCTTACAACTATAAGAATTCAAACCAAATGGACCGTAGTTGTAACCAGACAGATAGGGTTGGAGGTGGAACCGAATAGGTTGTAATAAAAAAACTGTCCAAGAGTTATTGTAATTGGAATATTACAGTCTAAAAGCAATTGCACCAATAAGGAAACTAAAAGAATTATAGAAATGAGTTGACACAAACAAGCCAAAGTTATTACCCATAGAATGAGAACAAACATTATTCTGATTTAGACAAAAGGCCAAAAAGAATATATAAGAAGAATATAAAGGTTAAGAATGTGTTAAAGATACTGTGGAACTAAGAAAGGACAAAAGAAAATATATTTTCTTTGATACTTTGGACTTTCTAAAAGAGGCTAAGTGCAATTGTCTTCTGCCAAGCACTACAAGCTTGTAGGGAGAGATTAGATTGAATTCAAATTAAGTTAGATTCTTGAAGAGGTAGTGCTACCATATCCCTTGCATGTCAAGGCTTTGATTATCTTCAAAAAGGACTTCAACAAAGCATTCCTTAGTTGAGTGATCCACATATATATTATTACTATATATTAATAGTATTTGTGCAAAAATAATTTCACAAAAATCAATCGATAAAATTAAAGAATTAATTTTCATTTTGAGACAAGTCACCAATAAGAACTAATTTTCAATGGAATTTTTTTTTTTGTTTGGCTAATCATGCGAAATAGTTTCTCCAAAATAATTTTCCAAAAACCCTCTGCATTCTAAATTAGGAAAACCTTAAGCATTCCAAAACAATTTTTATGTTTGGCGAACCATACAAAACAAAAAGGATTTTAACTACTAGTCATATACACGAGGAGCCCTTTTTTTTTGTTGGAAGGGTATCAAGTAACACGGGCTAAACACATGCACACAATCAGACCTAAGGGCACCACTAATGTTCCATAAGAGTAAACGCACACACTCACTCCAAAAAGGGTTTGGGAGCCTTAAAGACCTCGTTCTTCGTGAAAAAATTCGGTGAACCTCAAATCTAATGTTTGAGTTGAGAATTCACAAATTCAATGGGATGGTTAGATATCCCTATAAGTCAATCTACCCTTTTTAAGATTATGCAATCAAGTTATTAATTAATTGATGATGAACTTTAAAGTGTGGAATAAGGGAAACAGGCAAACAACAACACAAGGATTTTTACGTGGAAACCCTTCCGGGAAAAACAACAGGACCTAGTCTAGCAATGAGAATTTACTAAAACAAAGTACCAAATACTTATAGACTCGAACCTCACCCAAATAGGACTCGACTTCCTCGATCCATGGTTAACCCTCCACACCTCAATAAGTAATCACGATCTCGCAAAACTCGCAATCTACCACAGTAGCTTGTTCTTCTCTTGTGTCTCGACAATCACGATCTCCACGATTGATCTCCGTCAATGACGACTTTGGATTCCACCTGCCAAATCACACAACCACGATCCTCCTCAGATCGATCTCCTTCACAAAAGCTCTGGAACACTCTAGCCAATTTGTTCTTTCCAGAATGGGTTGATAGTTTTAGGACAACTCTAGAGTGATCTCATCAAAAGCTTGAGAATCAACCAAAGCAAGTTTTCAGATATTAGAATAAAAAACCTTGCATCTCTAGAGTAATTAACAAAGGAGAAGGAGAGAAATAAATCCCAGAGTTTATGAGAACTTTAGAGGTAGCTCAATGCACTCTCAACACTCTCCCAAAGTCCACATTCACGAACTAGAAGGTTCCAATAAATAGAGAAGCAAAACAATGGTTTTAGAAGTTGCCAAAAATCACTTTAGAAACAAATTTCAAGGACTGGGTCAACCCAAAGGGGATTGGGTCGACCCAAAAGTTCACTTCGGTCAACCCAACTCCCACTTTGGGTTGACCCACTTGTTTGGTGCTTTCTGGGATTTTATGCCATGCATTTTTTGATGAGACTAGGTCGACCCAATGGTGAATTCACACTGTATTTCACCCTTGTATACCCTATGCTTTGCTTTATATTAATCTAGGCATTTTGGAACCAAATTCCATGATTGTGGGCACTTCCAGTTGGGTAATTTTTGTCTCTAAGTCTATTTTCACCTAAGGTAACATGGTATCTAGGTCACTTACCATCCTATGAGTGAAACGAAGGCTATGATCGGAATGTCTTCAACTCATCTTCTTCAGTCTTCATCTTCACTTGTCTTGGATGCTTGTAAGCAATGACACAAGATACACTAGATTCACTGTTTTGACAACGGAATATGCCAACACTAAAACATGGACTTTACAATCTCCCAATTTGGCAATTCCGTGGCAAAACCAACCTGAAGTACATGACTTGACACAAACTCTCCCAAAACACATCAAACAGAGAGTTAGGTCATTACATGACTCTAAGACAATTACATGACACCAATTGACAAATATTCTGAAAGAGAAGACACCGAAGCTCTTATCAAGTAAGATCTGTCTGTTGTAACCCTGCACATGCTCATAAATAAAACACCCAGTGAAGCATGTATGGAATATGCAAATAGATAAACATAGGCATTGCAAGGAATGTACTGAAATACTGAACTAAGGAACTAGTCCCCAACATTCTTCCCTTTTTTGGTACAATTGTCAAAGGTAGTCATGAAGCCAATATCACAAAGAATATACCAATTTAACACATGTGTAATATCAAGGCAACCACAACACAACCAAGCAAATGTAGACAATACGGGGACTAAAGAGCGGTGAACAAAATAGCAATATAAAGCACCAACTCCCCCTCAACAACTCAACTTGATCTTCTCCCCCTAAGATCAAGGACACCACCAAAATCAGAAACCTAAGCTAGAAAGGCCCATCTCAACCAATAAGAAAACACATAATAATACTAAAAAGGTATCATGTGCCACACAAACATGCATCAAAAGCATTCCAAGCAGTAGTACTTTAAAATTACAAATCCAATGAAGAACATGATTAGTTAGTCCGACTGAGGATACATATCTAACTAAATCTCACGGAGTGCTAAAGCATAGCCAATTCACTTAGTCACATTTAGAGAATAGTTCAAAAGTGAAGCAATATGTGTGTAGTGGATGGTCTAACTAGATACTAAATCAAGGTTTCTTTCTCTTTCCAAGGATATGACATTAACCACTAAGGGGACTCCCGGAGACATAAATCTGAGAAGTCAAACCTAGTTAGATCCAGAAATGCTGATTTTTTACATTTTGGTGCTCCTTTATCCATTTTATTTGATTCAATATTTTTCTTTTACTTTTGGTCTAATACCTCCGAACTTTGTAAGATTTCTTTTGATGTTCTTTATCTGAACATATCTTTTCATTCAATGATGGCTTTCACACTATCTAGGTAGGTAGTCCTGGCTATAAGCAACAGAGGCTTTCACTCTAGCAACCCAAATAGATAACTATTGTCCGCATTAGTAGCATTACATACTGTTTGCATCCAATAGTGACTTTCACACTAGCCCAGTAGGTAGCCATTTTCATTGCAACAATTTTTGCTTATGGAGGATACACAAAATAGGGATTACTAACAATATGGTCATTCTAAATTGGTCATCCTATGTCACACTTTTGGGATAAGACATACATCTATAGATTGAGAATTAGACCTCTCAACAAAATCACTCAAAGTGCATGTGAAATAACAAAGCATACACACATGAATAAGTCTCTAACTGTGCAAGATAAAACCAGTATAATTTTCAGTCTAACTAAGAGACCATGAAGGTAATATATCCTCAACCAGCAACAAACTCATGTTCAACCCTGGACAAGTATAGAAATAAAGATCACACAAGAAATGCAGATCATGTAAGTCAAACAAAGGCAACATGACAAAAATATTTTTGAATTTTATAGTTTTTCAATGTTTTTGAATTTTTCAAAATAAAGAAAAAAAAAAAAAAACCAAAACAAATAAAAACTAGTAAAAAAAAAACTACTAGTATACACAAGCAGCATAGCACTAGGACAAGATACAACAATACCAGCACACCCTATGCTATAACAGGATGAGCTATGTGAAGCCCTTCTGGCCTTTCTTTCTCACTCAAACGGTTTTAGTAGTTTGATTAACCCTTTGGTCTCTAATTGTTTTATTTGAGATAGTTATGACATTTTGCCTCTTCCTCCTGTTTCTCCTTTTCTATATTGAGTCCTAGAATTATGGCAGACATTATGGTTCTCCCAATTACCTCCTTTATATCTAGCATAAGGAGTGTCATGACCATGCCACTGTATAGAGTTATCATAGATATTCAATATATCATCATTTAACTTCCCAGACATCTCCATTAGGATATCAACTCTCCTTTGAAGATGCTCGTTAAAGTTATTTTGGGTCTCAAAACCATGATTGGGCATTTTTCGAAGTTTAAGACATCGAGGCCTAAAATGACCCTTCACTCCACATTTATGACATGTAGAAATGAATTTATGAGTAGAAGGGTCTTTCCCTTTAGCAGGAGGGCGCCTTTTACCACCAGGCTTAATGTTCGAGGTAGATGGAGTTCCATTCACATCTCCACACCTCCAATTTTGCTCAAGATTAGTCAACTTGATTTCAAGACTTGTCTTTTCATCAAGATAGACATGCAAATCAGATTCAAGAAGTTGAGTCTTGACAAGGAGGGAAGCATTCTCTTCCTTAAGGTGCGACACAAGAGCTTTCAACCCTGAAGCCACTTGGTCTAAGGCATCTCTTTCCATTTCAATAGATTTGACCTTTTTTATCATGGAAAACTAAGCATTTTTCAACTTTAGGCATTCCTGAAATAGCTCATCATAGGCTGCCTCGAGGTCTCCCTCAGAATCTGAGTTATTCTGACTCCCATCATCCTCACCATCACTATGGTGTTGGTCACTCACAACATTTGAAGAAGATTCATTAACCCCAGATAAGGATGCAGTGAAGGCCATATAACCCCTAGTCTCCTCACAAGAAAAACAATCTAATTCCACAGATTCAGATTCACTGTTATCCCTTGCCTTGCCCTTAAATCTTTTCTTATTAGATCACTTAGCGGCAATATGGCCATAGCCTTGGCATTCATAACATTGACCACCTTGGGATTTACTGTCAGCACTTTTAAGATGTTTCTTGTTTTCAAAGTACTTAAACTTAGGCTTCTCAAAATATTTTTGTCTTTTCGGATTAAATCTCTTATTAAGTTTCAGAAATTTTTTGAATTTCTTTATAAATAAAGTCAATTCTTCTTCATCATCCTTAGAGTCACTATCTGAACCATCTGTGGATTCCTTGACAAATTTCAAGGTAAAAGATTTTGGTTTCTTAGATGGTTTTAGATTTAACTCATAGGTTTGGAGAGAACTAACCAACTCTTCAATTCTGAAAGCATCAATATTTTTGCTCTCTTTGATGGCGGTAACCTTTGATCTAAATCTCTTAGGCAGAGGTCTCTAAATCTTCCTAATAATTTTGGACTCCAGTATACTTTCTCCCAAGTTAAAGATAGAATTAACAATGTCACTCAGATCAGCATAAAAACCATCAAAAGTTTCATTATCAGATTTTCAAATTTAGAAGTAAACATTTAAAGTTTGGAGATCTTGACTGTTATAGTCCCTTAATGGGTAATTTTAAGAATGTCTCATGCCTCTTTCGAAGTGTCACATTTAGAAATATGTCGAAATTCTTCGGGTGTGACAGCAGCGAAGATTTCATTTAGACCCTTAATGTTTCATCTACAACTTTCAAGATCTACATTGGTCTATTCAGAAGAAGGTTTAGGGATGGTCTGGTTATCTATGGTCTTTGTTGGATGGATCTAACCTTGTTCAACAAAGATTCATACTCTCTCATCCAAAGATTTTAGAAAGGCCCTCATATGAGCTTTCCAATAAGCATAATTACTCTCATCAAATAATGGGGGACAAGAGATGGACCGTCCCTCTCTAATGGAATTCATATTCATCGAAAATATTAGACAAAATCACACTAATAAATTAGTGAACTAGCTCTGATACTAATTGAAAAAATCCGGTGAACCTCAAATCTAATGTTTGAGTTGAGAATTCACAAATTCAAGGGGATGGTTAGATCTCCCTATAAGCCAATCTACCCTTTTTAAGATTATGCAATCAAGTTATTAATTAAGGGATGATAAACTTTAAAGTGCGGAATAAGGGAAACAAGCAAACCACAAAACAAGGATTTTTACGTGGAAACCCTTCCGGGAAAAACCACGGGACCTTGTCCAGCAATGAGAATCCAATAAGACAAAGTATCTAAAAAGGACTCGACTTCCTCGATATAAGAGTGAGGTATAGCGCCCAGCAAAATTGACAATCCATCTAGGTTATTTTCCACCTAGTAACAATCATCATTATCAATAACGATATAGTGTTGCAATACAATTCTCATATTATAATAATATATAATATCATAATGCATGACCCGAGGTCACTCAAGGCTATTTCACCCTATTTCAAGGTTCCCAACCTCAATTTTCAAGTTCATCTAATCATCGCTTACACCACTAGGTTACCAGTCCAAACAACTGCTCACACTCTATCCTTGAGTCTACAGACTCAATCAACTGGCCTTCGCCTGTATTCAATCTGAGTCTGTAGACTCAATATCCAAGTTAGAGTTTTTAGACTCGCTATCCATTTCCAAATCCGTTAACATTAATTCTGTTACCATGGCACCCTATACCCCCATGATAACTATCGAGATCAATCAGGCTTATACCCAATGAAATCAAACCTTGAGTCCTTAGACTCCGTACAACCATGAATCCTTAGACTCCGTACAACCTTGAGTTTATAGACTCGATACATAATCCGGGCCCTCACCCGATAGAACCAACACAATCGTCTGATCTTAGCCATGGTGAGGAACTCTAGCCTCACGACATCTCTATCAGACAACACAATCATCTGACTCAGCCACGGTGGAGAATTCTATCCTTACGACATATCTATCAGATCACAGACAACATAATTGTCGCGACCCAAAACCCACCCTAGGAGTTAGAGTGAATCGTGGACGACTAAATCATGACTTACATGACTTGCTTGACAAACCACCTGCAAAACACCCACAGGGCATATACAATAGGGGATAACAGCGGAAGCATAACTATAAGACACAGCAGAAGTCTAACAACCTCTAAGTATATACACATGGTCCAAGTTTTAATACAAAGAAATTAAAATAAAGAAAGTGCGGACATGCCCGCCAAAATACATGGATATAATCACTCATGCTCACCCACAGCTAATCCACTCAGAATCTAACACCACCTACTGATAACCCTCTACGGGAGGTTCCTCTAAAGGCTCCTCGACGTACTCCTCCTCCACCCATGGACCAGGAGCACAAACATCAAATGGAGCAGTAGCTCCCTCAGAACCTGCCGACATAAGAAGTACGGCTGAGCATGGAATACTCAGCGGATACTAAATACTAACCAACAGTCATAGCATACGGATAGCATACATAAAGATGGAAACAATTCACGCATATAAAGCAGGAATAATTCATATCATGACAATAAAGTAAAGCAATATAATTCGTCATGTTGCATTCATAAAAGCCGGTAAAACCTTTGAAATCTGGTGCACTTGACTTAACTGAAATTACCCTTTTTATGCTTGAAACCTTGTCTACCGTATCATGCGTGTCATGCTTGTAGCATGCGTGTCATGCTTGCTTGGAAAGTAAACTACTTGTGAGGGAAGGGAGACCCTTCTTCCTAGAATGCTTATGCTTGTCATGCCATGTCTTGTCATGCTTGTGTCCTTTCACTTGTAAGATGTCCTTGTGAGATGCACTTGCGAGGGAAGGGAGACCCTTCTTATGATAATGCATGATTGTCTTGTCCTTGCCAAAAACGAGGTAAAACATATCGTACGATATGCCCCACCTCTAAACCGTGTTCTTGAAAACCCCGATAAAACATGTCATGCATGCGTGCTCGTGAGATCGTGTGCATACTTGCATTGGAATTAAATATGACATTTGAGGGATTTCACAATATGTAGCATATGCAATTTCAAACAAATAATCACTCATGACATTTTTGGGAAAATGAGAACTCACACTATCATAAGCCCTAACAAGTTACATAATTTAAGCATTCATTTTCTTGATTTTAACATTCATTTTATTCACCTTGGCATTTCGTCAAGCATAGAGTGTGTCCATTATTTATTTGAGCCTAAATCATGCTTTTCTAGGTGGGGTATACTCATATCACACTTGTTTGTTTATTATTGGAACAATGCCCTCCCCATTTTAATCATCACAACCCAACCATTGGCATCCAATCGCCCATTCATTCTCCATTCACCATTTACAACCATCCACCTCATAGCACATGTGTAAATATAGGAAATTAAAGAGGAATAAAGTAAAAGAAAGAACTATAACTAGGAGGGTAGCAAGAAGTACCGACCTTGAAGAAATGAGGAAGAAACCCCTTGAGAAAATCCTCACTTGATTGGAATGATCAAATCTTGATTTGGGGAAGATCCAACCCTTGATTGAAGCTCTTCTTGGTTTCAAGCAAAACCCTCTTTGGAATGCTCAAGATCCTTTCCCTCTCTTTCTAGGAACTCTTCTTGGTTTAGGGTAACCCAAAAACCCTCCTAAAGTCTTCTATTTATAGTGTAAGGGGTGAAAACCCCCTAAAAATCAAATCCAAGAAAGTAAAATCGCGTATCCACGATCGTTCATAGCGATTTACGATCGATCGTAGCCTTCTACGATCGATCGTGGCTTCCTATGTAGAGCCCCGAACCTTTTCACATTTAATGCATGACACTTTCGTTGCCATTTTGCCTTTAAAGAGGTATAATTAATAAATAAGGAAGAAATTGGAAATTCCAAAATGTCAGAAATGTTCGTTTTCGAAGTACGAACCCAACGCAAGTTGAATCGTCGAAATCGGACGAACGAGTCAAAAGTTATGGCCAAAACAGTCGGCACCTGCAGACCACCGATCGCTCGGTCCATGGAGCGATCGATCGGTCCAAAACCAATCGCTCGGAGGCTATCGACTGGTCGAAATTTTTGTATGGGGAAATTTTCCAGAGAGTGAAATTTTAACCGATCGCTCGGTTATGAAACCGATCGATCGGTAGGCAACCGATCGATCGGTCATTAACACCGATCGCTCGGTACTCGCGTTTTTGCAGAAAATTTAGTGAGGGTGTTTTAGTCTTTTGGGTGGTTTACTCTTACCTTAAGAGTCTTGCCCGAGCCTTTAGGGCTTATTTGCAATACTTAGAAGATTGAGAGCTAAGGAAAGGAGAAGAAGGCGATCCCTAACCTAGGGTTTGTTTTTTTTGAGGGGAAATCAAAGGGTTGTGAACCCACACTCACCTCAAGTCCATTTTCTTCAAGATCTCGGCTCAAGCTCGTGTGGGGCACTCTCCTCAAGCTAGGGCAGCAACACACGGTCGTTTTGGAAAGGGGGATTTCTTCCTCACTTGATCAAGGTCGGTACTCTTTGCTACCCTCCTAGTTATAGCTTCTCTTTTCCTTTATTTCTTCTTATTTTCCTTCACTTATATATGTGTTATGAGATTGGTGGTATGAATGGTGAATGGAGGTGGATGTTGGCGAATGGATGCCGTGTGGATGATGTGATGAATGAATGGGAAAGGGCATTGTACTAATAATGAACATACAAGTGTGATGTGCGCATAAACCACCTAGAAAAGCATGATCTAGGTTTAAGTGAATAATGAACACACCCTATGTTTGATGAAATGCCAAGGTGAACAAAATAAATGATAAATTAAGGGAACCCATGCTTAATTACTCTTGAAATTTGTTAGGGTTCATGATAGTGTGTTTCTTACATTTCTTAAAATGTGTAGATTATTACTCACTTAAATTGTTATATGTTATGCTTTGTGAATCACCCCAAATTGCCATATTTAATTCCAAATGCAAGTATGCACACGATTTCATGAGCACGAATGCATGGCATGTTTTATCGGTGTTTTCAAGAATATCTTACGATATGTTTTACCTCGTTCATGGCATGACAAGCATAATCATTCTAGGAAGAAGGGTCTCCCTTCCCTCACAAGTAGTTTACTTTTCCAAGCAAGCATGACAAGACATGGCATGACAAGCATAATCATTCTAGGAAGAAGGGTCTCCCTTCCCTCACAAGTAGTTTACTTTTCCAAGCAAGCATGACAAGACATGGCATGACAAGCATAATCATTCTAGGAAGAAGGGTCTCCCTTCCCTTACAAGTAGTTTACTTTCCAAGCAAGCATGACATGGCATGACACGCATGATATGACGAGATAAGACAAACATGACAAGTTTCAAGCACGGAAATGGTATTTCCAATCAAGTCAAGTGCACAAGGTTTTCAAGGGTTTTATCGGCTTTTCTGAATGCAAGCATGATTACAAACTACTTTACTTCCTTGTATGATATGAACTGTTCCTATTATATATATATATATATATATATATATATGTGTGCATTGCTAACTCATGCTATGACTATTGGTTAGTATTTAGTACCCGCTGAGTATTCCATGCTCAGCCGTGCTTCTTATGTCGGCAGGTTCTGAGGGAGCTGCTGCTCCATTTGATGTCTGTGCTCCTAGCCCTTGGGTGGAGGAGGAGTATGTCGAGGAACCTTTGGAGGAACCTCCTGTAGAGGGTTATCAGTAGGTGGTGTTAGATTCTGAGTGGATTTAGCTGTGGGTGAGCATGAGTGATTATATCCATGTATTTTGGCGGGCATGTCCGCACTTTCTTTGTTTTGTTTTCTTTTGTATTAACTTGGACCATGTGTATATACTTAGAGGTTTGTTAGACTTCCACTGTGTTTTATAGTTATGCTTCCGCTGTTATCCTCTATTGTATATGTTCAGTGAGTTTTGCAGGTTGGTTCGTCAAGCAAGTCATGTAAGTCATGATTAAGTCGTCCAAGATTCACTCTAACTCCTAGGGTGGGTTTTGGGTCGCGACATCCTAGGATCAATCGTAGTTTCACCCGAGAGTTTCTAGCATTTCTGGGGATTTACGATCGATCGTAGAATCTCTACGATCGTTCGTAGCTCCGCTACGATGGTTCGTAGGGTCCCTACGAGCGATCGCAACTTTTGCAGAAAGTTTTCAGCATTTTTGCATTTTCGTATTTCGGCCATAACTTTTGACTCGCTTATCCGATTTTGACGATTCAACTTGCGTTGGATTCGTCTTTCGAAGGAGAACAACTTTTATGTTTTTCACAATTTCCAATTCTTCTTTTTATTGGACCATTTTGCCCCTAAACCTGACTGATCCGAAATTGGGTTTCGTCAATCCAGATTTTAAACCGACCCGACTTCAGAAATCAGTCTTTTGACCTAACACCAACTCAAAACCAAGACAAGTGATCAACATGAACCCCAAAGAGGGTTCAATTATCTTTCCAAAAATCTAAGAATTGCTTGATTCCGATGAGCGGTGTGAACGCTAGGGCTATTTAGAGTCGAGGGTATGCCAAGGCATAACCCTTGTCAATACTCAAGAGTATTCTATACTCTTGCCTATTTCATTCCAAACACCCATACACCATAAATACATTCTTAAATGCTTTAGTATATGATATCATTCGTCATACATGGCCATCAAGATCCGAGGTTCTACAATAATCATCTAACTCAACCACGGTGGAGACTTTCATCCTCACGGCATATCTATCAGATAACACAACCATCTGACTCAGCCAGGGTGGAGAATTCTATCCTCACGACATATTTATCAGATCACAGACAACATAACCATTTGACTCAGCCACGGTGGGGACTTCTATCCTCACGGCATATATATCAGATAACACAACCATCTGACTCAGTCACGGTATAGACGACATATCTATAAGAGGCATCACAACTTACTGACTTAGCCTCGGTATGGCATATCTATTAGATAACACAACCATCTGAATCAGCCAAGGTACGGATGACATATCTATCAAAGGCATCACAACCTACTGACTCAGCCTCGGTACGACATATCTATCAGATAACACAACAATCTGACTTAGTCACGGTGGGGAATTCTATACTCACGGCATATCTATCAGATCACACAACTATCTGACTCAACCACGGTACGGATGACATATCTATCAGAGGCATCACAACCTACTGGCTCAGTCTCGGTACGACATATCTATCAGATAACACAACCATCTGAATAGCCACGGTACGAACGACATATCTACCAGAGACATCATAACTTACTGACTCAGCCTCGGTACGACATATCTATCAGATAACACAACTATTTGACTTAGCCACAGTACGGACAACATATCTATCAGAGGTATCACAACCTACTGACTTAGTCTCGGTATGGCATATCTATCTGATCACACACCAGTTTGACTGGATTTTATCATTTTTCACGCATATATCCTTTGAAAACCCTACTATGTAATGCCTGATAGTGATGAAACTTCAAGTGACCGAACTTAGGATAGTTCGACACCTACTGTAAAAATTTTGGGGAAAAATACTGAGTTTTGACAATTGCACTTTAGTCCGGAAGGAAATTGTAAAACCCACTAATTTTCTGATTTCGGACACAAAACAGGTCGTCGTTTCTTCGTCTGAGATAACTAATTGCCGAGACAACAGACATTAGTCCCCATGGCCGACCGACACACATTAGTACCAGCCGCACAAATTTCTATTAGGATCTCCAATAGATATTGGATCCCACTTAATTTCTAGAAATCTGGAAATTTCCTATTTTTCTCAATTTTATCACACATAATGGCCCCGCGGTCCCGCGAAATGATACCTGATGGAACCGATACGATAGGGGTGTGTCCCGGCAGTCACCCTATATCGGATACGGATCGTAAAAATAAAATCCGATTATAATCGGATCGGATCCGGATATAGGGTGATCTGGTCCGTTAAAGATCCGATCCGATTAATGACTGACTTATTCTGTAAAAGTTTATAATTATAATGACTTATGTGTAATATGAATAAAAGTAGACCCTCATATGTAATTTCCCATTATACTTTAAACCGTAATATCCTCTCTTCCATACGATGATAATTTGAAACCCTATTATTTCTCTCTTCCATACGGTGATAAACATAGGGCATTCACTTAGGGCTTCACGCAGCAATTCAGAATCCCGTTCTTGTGCAGAATCATGCTTAGTATCAGTACTATGGTGGGTTCGGAGGGTAAGGGGTTGTTCAATCTTAAGCTTTGGCTGATCCGGATCCTTTCCCGTTGACAAGAGAGAGCCTGTCGGAGGAAGCTACCCTGAAGATTTTGAACCAGGCAAGTTTTCTCTTTTATAATATTCTAATTGGGATTCTGTTTGTTGTGGTTATTTATTGCTTGAATTGATTGGGAGATCTCATTTGACTTACTAGTGTTTATGTAAAAATAGATTCTTTAGATTTTGAGTTTTTGTTTTTCTCTGTGAGGAGGAAAGGAGTTCTCTTTCATGAGTTATCTTCCTCAATCTTGAGATTTTCACGGTAACATTAATCGGATCGGATCGGATCGGATTTCGTTCTTAAATAACTAATCGGTTCGAACTCGGATTGGGCATTTAAGAATCCGACGGATCTTGGATCGGATTCGGATCAATCCAATTTGTAATCGGATCGGACTCAAATATAGCCAGATCCGGTCCGAATCCGATCCGTTGACAGCCCTAGTTGCAACTGGCAAGGAGACCACCATCTTTCTCTTATAAAATGCCATGAACCCCTATGCACACCTTTCAAGGTTGTGCACGTCAATCAAAGCCTTGAAAAACATGCACATGAGGTGCGTGGCGAGCGAAGCGTGTACACTTAGCACTGGCGGTGTTCTCACCACTGGAGAAGATCCCTAGTCATTTCAAAATTGGATTCAATCAAGCCCTAGAGGAGCCATTTTGTATTAGGAAATGCTATGCCATGTCCACGTTCCTTCTCATCTGCTTTTCTCTTTTTGAATAAGAAGACAAAAAAATGTGACATCTTTTTGTGGGGCCTGTCACTTATTTTTTTGTCTTTTTGTTCAAATAATGGGAAAGCGAATGAGAAGGAAAGTGAACCTAGCATCATTTTATTAAATATCGATACGTATCAACCAATACGGGATGATATTTATCGGTTTTCGGACAACCTGATACAATGATACGATATGCTAAAAAAAATCTCTTGTATCAATATTATATCGGTCTGTGCCTAATATGCACGACACAGACCCGATACAATATCCTTTCTCCTTCCATTTGCACAATAAGCCTATTTACAACTTATTTACATATGTAATTTACGTAAATGAATGTATAATATTTATAAGTAAATAAAGTTATACCCCCTATTTGAATACAATAAAGCTTATCTTAGATCCAAATTTTTGAAGAATAAAAACTTAACTTTCCAGTTCAAGAACAAAATCTGCTTTTTAGGGATTAGGTCAAAATTTCAACTTTTAAATACTAAAGTATTTTCCAATTAAGTTGAATATGACCATGGTTAGCAAATACAAGGCCATTCTCTGGAGTAGCCTTCAAATACCTCAAAATTCTCTCTATTGCCTCATAGTGAGCGATCCGAGGTTCATGCATGAATTGACTGACTATACTGACTGCATATGCGACGTCAGGTCTAATGTGAGAAAGATAAATAAGATGACCTACCAGTCTTTGGTACATCTCTTTATCTTTTAGTAATGAGCCTTTACCATGGTTCAAAATATCGGTATCGATAAGTCCAAAATAGGATACGTATCGACGAATCGGATCGTATCAGATGGATACAATGAAAATAATCATGATATACTAAGAAATCCTTGGATACACAAGAAAAAACTTGGATACCTTGCATAAAACTTCTTTAATACAAATATAAGCTATTAACAAACTAAATGAAGGTCTCCAACTATGTTTGTAACCATACATATGAAAGTTGAGAATTTTATAAGTTAAAAAAGGCATGTGTATTGTGCTAAAAAAAAGATATGAAAATAAAAACCGGTCACTTAGCTAAGTATAAGAAAAACAATCTAGATGTGAAAACCTTACATTCAATGAGTTAAATAAGAATGTATTGAATTACAGTCTTAACTTTTAGCTTAATGTAAGTTTTTTTATGTTGAATTTTTACACTGTTTAGTTGACTTTTTGACCTTGTAGATGAAATATTTTTCAAGACTAAAATATGAGACTTTTACTACTAAAATTTTGTGTTTTGGTAATTTTTTATATAATAAAATTTATTAAATTTTGATATTTGAGAAATACCATATCATTTGAAAGTTAAAATTTTGACCCAATCCCTAAAAGGTGCAAAAAAGAGGATTTTGTTCTTGAACTAGAGAGTTACTTTTTATTCCTCAGGAATTAGGATCAAGATAATTTTTATTGAATTCAAATGGAGGATAACCTCATTGCATATTAATATCTTAAGTAAATGAAAGTGATATTAATTTAAAATTATGTACTTAAATAATATTTTATATAAATAAATTGTGTATCGGGTTTGTGTTGTGGTTCCTAGTGTAAATAGGAGAGACAAAAATTCATTGAAAAATCCCCATATCGGGCCTGTATCGGTTCCGTATCAGCTTGATATGGGGGAGTTTTTTCCAATATACCAGTGTATCGGGTAGCTCCAAACAGGATACGTATCGGTCCGTATCGATCGATACATATCGATATTTTAAACCATGAAACTTATGAACTTTAACAAAATCCTTAAATGGTACAAGAGGTTAGGATATATACAAATGAATCAACAACTTGGTGGTAAGTGTGGTATACTTTCTATGACCTACTAGAAACCGTTTTATATATTTCTATTGTTGATCAAAAGACAAAATAAAATTAAGGAATTTTCTCATATGATTTAGATAAAATTCAGAATCCAGAGATGACCTTGATAATGAACACACCTCTTTAGTTTGATTTTCTTGGAACATGGTCTAGTAGCAATTTGCTTATCTAACACCATTATGCATGATCATGATATTTCTGGATAGACTATATTAATTTATTCTTGATGTATTCTTCTTATTCTTAATTGGTAGTGATTTCAGGGGATAGCATTAGCCAAGATTAATATTGGAGGTGTCTTGTACTCTAATTCATGGTTCAAAAGATCAGTTTTGGTAAGGTGATTTGAGGATACGTATCAAAGTATTGATTTGAATGCGTTGATACTCTTGACAAAAATTAATATACACTAAGATATGCTTCGATACACAAAGAAAAGCTTAGAAGCCTTGCATAAAACTTTTTTTAATGCAAATATTGCAATTTTTTTTTTAATGCAAATATAAGCTTAAAAAAAATATAATGAAGTCTCCCAACTACATTATAACCACACTTGTGATAATTAAGAACTATATAAGAAACAATTGTCGATATTTGCATCTCCTCCCTCATCCTCTTGAATATGAGTCATCATCATCATCATCAATTTATCGAATTCATCATCTTCATCATTCCCACTCGGTCCAGCTTCACTCAGTCCAGCCCACTCGGGCCATTCTTAGTCCAGCCCCCACTAGTTCTAGGCATGCCGCTTGGCTCAGCCCAGCCCTTCATATTGCGGGCTTTTTCCTCCTCAGTCGCGATATGTTTCTCTGCCTCTTTCTTATTTAGGTGTGCCCTCACTGGTTAGCTAATCTCTTGAGGATACAAAGGTTAACGTTTTATACCTACCCGACAAATGTTGTTCAAATTGGGTAATTCCACCACCTAGAAACTTAAAGCTCACAAAATTTGCGTCTCGTCCTCAACCTATTACCAGTATTAGAAATCTCGTTCTGGGGTTTTTATCGACCGAAGTTTTTCTTGGGAGATTTTCAAATCTAGATTTTTTTTTAGGTATTTCTCAACTACATCTCGACAACAATTAAAACAATAATTTAAATTATAGAAAATAGTAATAATATCATTATCACCCATTTATAAATTCATCAACCAAACTTCAAAATGTTCACCATAAACTATAATATAGCGATAACACAACTCTCTCTCAAAGCATATAAACTGGTTGTAAAAAGAAAAAAATATTGATAATTTGAATGAGAGAAAAGAGAAAAGTTTAAATTGATATATTTTATAAATCTCTTGATATTTACGTGATAAAAAGAGAATCATATTTTTCAGGAGATTTTTAAAATACCGCGATAAAATCGGAGTTTTAAACTTAAGATATTTTTTTTGGGAGATTTGTAACAATGCCTATTACCATCACTAGGGAGTACGGTTGGCATACTACCACCATTCATCTTCAATGTGCTCTATACTCTTCTTTGATGCCATCTCAAACCTTTTTCAAACATTAATGATCATTAGTATATAGCATTTTAGAGTAGCCAATTAAAATATTTAATTTTTTCCAAACAATATATTTAATCTATTTTTTTTAAATCATTTTTTTTTTAAATTGAATTTTTTTTTCTTTTTAAATATATAGCATTTTGGGGTACACAATTAAGTTATATATACTTATATTAATGCAATACACATGCAAAAAAGGAATTAATTAAAAACATATGTTTTTAGTTAAAAAATTAAAATTAATACACAGATCTTGTAGCTCATTATAATTAACCCATTTCATATTTTGAACCATAGATTGAAGGTATTTGTCAAAATATTGAAGTTTTTTTAAATTTCCAGATTTTCGAAAAGAAGTGTTGGAAGTCGATTCCTTAAAAAATGGATTTTGATTTATGGATTTCACATGAAATCAGTAGATCAACTCAATTTCGGTTGATTACACCAAAAATAGAAAAAACAATGAAAAATCTTTGTTTTTAAATTTAAAATTGACAATGCAGTTGTTGTTTTAGGCTTTAAATTATTTAGGGGAGAAATTTTGTAAAAAACTGAATTTAGAAGTGTTTTGAAACACTAAAAATGAGGTTACATTCGATTTTGTCGCGACCCAAAACCCACCCTAGGAGTTAGAGTGAACTTTGGACGACTAATCATAACTTGCATGACTTGCTTGACCAGAATAACCTGCAAAAGACCTGGAGCATATACAATAGAGGACAATAATAGCGGAAACATATAACAAAACACAGCGGAAGTCTAACAAACCTCTACATATATACATACATGAACCAAGTTTATACAAAAAGGAAACCAAAAGAAAGTGCGGACATGCCCGCCAAAATACATGGATATATCTCTCTCAACTCACCCACAGCTATATCACTTATATCACTCAGAATCTACTACCATCTAATAGTGACCCTCGACCGGAGGTTCCTCTAAAGGTTCCTCAACGTACTCCTCTTCCACCCATGGGCTCGGAGCATAGACATCGAATGGAGCAGCCGCTCCGCTATCACCTGCAGACATAAGAAGTACGACTGAGCATGGAATACTCAGTGGGTACCAAATACTAACCAACAATCGTAGCATAAAAATGGTAATACATAAAGCAAGAGCAATTCATATATGTAAAACGGGAACAATTCATGTCATACAAGGAGGTAAAGCAATTTTATATTCATGCTTGCATTTAGTAAAAAAAGCCGATAAAACCTCTTGAAATCATTGTGTGCTTCACTTGACTTGAAATATCCTTTTCGTACTTGAAAGCTTTTCATGTTTGTCTTGCTTGATCTTGTCGAGCGTGTCGTACGTGTCATGCCATGCCATGCGTGTCAAGCGTGCTTGCTTGTGAGATACACTTGTGAGATATCCTTGTGAGATGCACTTGAGAGGGAAGGGAGACCATTCTTTATGCAATGCACTTGAGAGGGAAGGGAGACCCTTTTTTATGATATGTATGTACTTGCGAGGGAAGGGAGGCCCTTCTTTATGCTATGCACCTGTGAGTGAGGGGAGACCCCTCGTGGAATGTTTGTTCTTGTTTTCTTGAGAAAAGCGAGGTAAAACATATCGTAGGATATGTCCCACCTATGATCATGTTCTTGAAAACCTCGGTAAATCATGTCATGCATGCCGTGCTCGTGGGTTCGTGTCCATACTTGCATTTGAATTTAAACATGACATTTGGGGGATTTCACAATGTATAGCATATAGAAATTTTTTTAAACAAATAAACATTCATAATATTTTAGGGAAAACAAGAACTCATGCTAGCATAATCCCTAACAAGTTACATAAGTAATTTAGCATGCATTTTCTTGATTTATACTCATTTCATTCACCTTGGCATTCCGTCAAACATGGTATGTTTATTATTTGTTAACCCTACAACATGCTTTTCTAGGTTGGTTATAATTTCATCATACATGTTTGTTCATTATGGATACAATGCCCTCTCCATTTCAATTATCACAACACAACCATTGGCATCCAATCGCCCATTCCATCTCCATTCACAACATCCACACATCCCAACTCCTAGCACAAGTATAGATGGAGGAAAACAATGAAACATGGAGGAAAAGAGGAACTATGACTAGGAGGGTAGCAAGAAGTACTGACCTTGAAAAATGAGGGAAAGAATCCCCTTCCAAAATGTACGTGTAGATGCTGCCCTAGCTTGAGGAGAGTTCTCCACGAGTGCTTGAACCGGAATCTTGAAGCAATCCAAGCTTGAGGTGATCTAGGGTTCACAAACCCTTTGATTTCTTCTCAAAAATCAAACCCAGGTTAGGAAAATCCTTCTCTTCTCTCTTCCTCTCTAATATCTTCTAAGTGTGGTAAATGAGCCCTAAAGGCTCGGGCAATCCTATATAGGAAGGAGTGAAACGCCCAAAAGACAAAAACACCCTTAATGAAAATTTCTGCAAAACACGAAGACCGAGCGATCGGTGGTTATGACCGATCGATCGGTTGCCTACCGGGCGATCGGTGTGTTGATCGAGCTCTCGACTAAAAATCAACTCTCTGGAAAATTTCCCCATACAAATTCTTCAACCAGTCGATAGCTACCGATCGATCGGTTTTGAACCGATCGATCGCTCCATGGACCGAGCGATCGGTTGCCTACAGGTCCAAACTCTTTTGGCCATATCTTTTGACTCGCTCGTCGGATTTCGACGATTCAACTTGCGTTGGGTTCGTACTTCGAAAAGGAACATTTTTGACCTTTCGGAATTTCCAATTTCTTCCTTATTTATTAATTGTACTACTTTAAAGGCAAATTAGTTACGAAAGTGCCATGTATTAAGCATGAAAAGTCCGGGGCTCTACAGATTTTATGAACGTCTTGACTAATAGTCCGATACTATATAGTATCAGTTGAAACTCAAAAAAAAAACACAAAAAAAGAGGTCTTGCACAACGTGTTGGACCGATACTCCCAGTACAGAACGATAACATGTGATACCGATGAGCAATGAAAATAATATATTATTGTGTATCGGTGTATTGATGGTATTCAAAACCAGCACTTACTAGACCGATATGCCTGGTACATTCTGAAATTTCATACTAAGCTCAGATGGTGATTGGGCAGGTGCACTAGATGCATTTGAGGTGGGTTACAGACAATCATCTGACATTTTGGGATCATTTTTTCTTTTTTAGTAGTGGATGGACTTTGTTTGCCTGAAAGGAGAAGATTTACTAACTAACAATAGTTTACCAAAGGTCATACTACTATATGCTTATGCTCTCTATCCTATATCACAGAATTGCAGTTCAAGCAAACCTTCCTTCTGTACAGATTTCTGCTCTCGATAATATGCACTAAGTCACTTGATATCATTTGAAAATGTTGAGGAAGCCAGGTAAGGTTGATGCAATCCCACTGCATAAGAGCTCTCTGTTTAGTGATATCTTTTGCTGAAAGAAAGATGTTCCTGGGCCAGAGGTTGCAGCTTATAATTGACAATCTGAATTCTGAAGCACTTTGACAAATAGAGGACTTGAAGCATGAACTCTGACAGGGAACTGCTGATCTGAAACAGAAACAGAATGGAATGATTGTTTATCCCATAGTAGGTCCAATTGGTGGAATTCATCGAAGATAATTGAATCTGCTTCTACAAACCATGCACCAAAAGCGAAGAGGTCAGGGATTATTTACCGCTAATTTCACTTCTTTGGTGTAGTAAAAAATCATCCATGCTGAAAACTGCTAAACTAGAAAAGTCCAACATTTTGACTAGGAAAACCGAAGCTTCCCCAAAAGGTTGAATAAATCAATTGATAATCAGCAAACAATCGTTCGTAAACCGTCCATATAGTACTTTCTGACAATGAAGGTGAAATGCACAATAGAGGTTGGTTTGCTCAAGAGAAACACTTTATAACTGCTCAATAGTGGATGTGGCTACTAGGCTACTACCGATGAATGTGGTCCCTAAATCTTTAAGTGATTTGAGCTGAGATATATTTCTTACTTGACAGCAGTTAAGAGGAGCCATGTACCAACTGGTGCTGTCAGTGAATTTCGGGTAACTTATATCTCAAATTGTTGGTTCAAGCTCTCAGAAATATTGGTTCAGTGCCTAATTCTGTTTTGGGTCTTGGTTTGGCAGGATGTCTCACTTCGTATTGCCTCCAAATACGAATTCTTAGTGCCTTCACTCCTCTTAATCTTGAAGAAAGCACTTGTTCTGTTTCATACAAGTCTAGGATCCCTGAAGTAGCTTCAATGGCACAAATTCCAGATCTTCAAGCATTGAGGAAGTTATTAATAATAATAAAAATCCCATCAAGCAGATCAAAAATTGTGGGTGATCATGTCTCTGATAACCTGTTGCAAAAACAAAATGCTGCAGGTTTCAATCTACATACTTTTGATTATGGAATGGTGCAAGTGTTGGTAGTTTAAATACGCCAGCATACAAATGTTTGCATATTAATTTCCCAATCGATTTCATCATTGTTATTTTTCTTTACATTATTCGGGTAGATTCTACTAACCTTCTGTTCTCTTTTTGTACTAATTGCAGCAATTTGCCACATTCAAAATAAATGATGACCTGATACAAGTGGATGCATTCTCGTGCATCGTGATAAGCTGAGCATTGAGCATATGAAGGTTGAAGTGGCATGCTTATACTTTGTAAATCTTCAATACATCAAGTGTATTTGAAAATCAAGAATCGGTGGATTCTTGTCTTTGAAGCGAGGGGATCTTTTTTGAAGTCAAGAGAAGGTGCTCTCTTGCAACTGTAAATGTTTGATCTTCACCCAGAAGAAGATCGTGCAATAGTGGATCGTGTTGAATCCTTGAGTGAGAAAGATAGAGGTAGGGACATTGGCGGGAGTTTCGAACCTCAAAAACAATCCCTGTGTTTGATCTCTCTTCTCCTCTTTAAGCAAGAAAGTTGGCTGCACTGTTCGCTTCTCTCCAGATATGGTGACTGTGAGCACATGCGGGTCCTCCATTTTTCGAATAGTTGCTTTAACCAGGTTTCTTAGCTGCTAAGGGGGTTTCACTCTCTTAGAAAGGCATCGGGAAGCTCTGAGAGAGTCTGATTCAATCTGTAATGTGAGGATACCTCTTTCTTTAGCAATGTCGAGGCCTTTAGCAATTGCGGTGATTTCCATCTTCAGAATGTCAGAGTAATTTTTCCGGTGGCGAAACTAATACAAGGAACCCCATGTTGGTCATGGATTATCCAACCAAAGGCAACTGCACTGGGCCTCACTGATTCGTCACAGTTTAGAAGCCAAGTCCTTGAAGGAGGGGGATTCTAGTTGCACCAAAAGGTAGGAAGGTGAGAGAAAGTAGTTGGGATTTGCCAACTTCCAAAGAACTCTCGATTGGCAGCAAAGTCTTCAACCGTGTGCTCATTTTCACGAAATTTGAGATATCATTAGCAATATCCTGAATGATGAGATTTTTTGCAGCTTGAAAAGATTGCAAAAAATTCTATTGTTTTGTTCTTTCCAGATGTGGTAGATGGTTGCACAAAGCGAGGCCCTTTTGATGATATTCTTCAGAGAATTCCCTTGAAATTCAGAGGTTGCCCAGCCTATCTCGTTATCCCATGGCAAGATCGGTTGATGCCTATAGTATCACAGACCAAGAAAATGCTGCCACATAGGATTTGTAAAACTGCAGTAAAAGAAGAGATGACTAATACTTTCACAATTAGCCCAGCAATCTCTGAAGAATATTGTGCTTTAGCAAGCTGTCTTGCATTGAAGTCTGTTCGAGAGAGCAAGCCACATGGTGAAAGAATGGTGAGTGATATTGTGGGGAAAACAGGTCAAGCAGTGTCATGGCTGAGAACTCGTTGTGGTTTTAACACTTTTCCAAGCTGATTTTAGAGTGTACATACACTCTGGAACTGAGGTTTCCACATCATTTCGTCAGTGTCCAACTCGGAGTTGATGTTAATGCTCTGCATAGCATTTGCATACTTCTGTCAAGGCAGCTGAGATCGCTGGCAGAGGGTCCCACTTGTTAGCTGGATTAATACTGGAGACTTTTGCTTCTCTAGGGAGGCCCGAATCATGTTGTAATTGAGGTCCAAAGGCTTGTTCTAAAATACCAGGAGTATGCCATGGGTCTGACCATAGAGGTGTTTGCACCATTGGCTATGGAATGGATTATAAAATCATTTGCTTTGTCTCTCATCTTCAAAATATTTTGCCACACCTAAGAGCTATCATGAGGAGCTTTCATAGTCTGAAAATTAGACTGTTTGATGAGTCTAACTTTGCACCAGGACACCCATAACTTCAGAATTTGAATCTTTGGCCCAGACTTGATGAAGAATGCCTGCTTTGTTCCTGTCAGAGATTTTGCTAATTCCTAGACCGCCCGCTTCTTTGGACAAGCAAACCGTGGACCAGGAGACGGGGTGAATTTTTTTTTGGAGGTCAGGACCAGCCCATAAAAAATTACAGCAAATTTAATCAATAGAAGAGGTGACTTTTTTGGGAATAATAAAGAGTTTTGGACCAATAAAGATTGAGACTATTAAGGACTGATTTAATGAGTTCAACTCGACCTGCATAAGAGAGGCTATTAGCTTTCAAGTTTTTGACTTTGGCAAGAAGATGATCAAGCAATGGTTGCAAACTTCTTGATATCAAAGGCAGTCCTAGATACATAACAGAGAGCAAACCGATATGGAAGGGCAAAAAAGACTTGAAAGCTTGTTGGATTAGAAGGGGGGTGTTTGCAAAGAACAACTGGCTCTTGGATTTGTTAGGATAAAGACCTGAGAAGCGAGCTAGGCACGAGAGGAAGGATGCAGAACTCTTTGACTGCATCACTTTAGAAACCATCATGCATCAGACCAAGGACGCCACAGGGCTCAAGACTCTATTGGCTTTTCTAAGCCTTGCCCAATTTAGTGGAGAGTAGGAAGATGGTGCTACAAATTAACTACAAGAGGAAATTTGGTGGAAGAAACTAAGACACTAGACTAGAAGGTTATTTCCTTTAGAAAGAAAAATCACTCTGTTTTGGAAGAGAATACTCGAAGAATATTACTTGACTTTGATTCCAACTTCCCTTGCAAAAACCAAACACCACTCTTGCCAATTTATTGACTTACAAAGATAGATAAAATGACAATAACAACCCTGTTCTAGGTTGTTCTACAAGACACAAAGATAGATAAAATGACAATAACAACCCTTTCATCTTTCAAAATTTGCATGATTCCAAGAGTCCTAGAACTCATTTGCATATCTTCTAATTGATTATGAGGATTTCCAACATATCTAGATGCTCTACGAATCTAGAGACTTCATGAATCTAGAGACTTCCGATTTGCTTTTCCAACACCCCTCTTCAAACTGGAAGCTTTCTCATGCCAAGCAATTCTCTTAGTCTTCTAAATACATTAGTTGTTAATGCCTTCGTAAAGATGTCTGCTAGTATTCGGTAAACCTATGTTTTCGCTTACTCGCAAGCTTAAAGCTTTGAAACTCAGGCTTCGTTGCTGGAGTAAAGAACATTTCTCCAATATCAATTCTTGTACTGTGTTGGCATAACAAGCTTTGGCTGCTCAGTCT
Organism: Tetracentron sinense; assembly: GCA_015143295.1. Lineage (NCBI taxonomy): Eukaryota > Viridiplantae > Streptophyta > Magnoliopsida > Trochodendrales > Trochodendraceae > Tetracentron > Tetracentron sinense. Next base: position 18,107,077 of record CM026555.1, on the reverse strand, counting down.
CTCCTTCATAATAACCTCGATGGACGACTCACTTATTGAAGTTAAGAAGAAGCTCTTGTCCGAATACAAGAATTTGGCTTCCTTTGAAAAAGAAGCTACCTTTAGCAAAAGTTTCGCTCTCAATGGCTTTCCATGGGGGATAGTAACTCTTTATAAGTTCTTCTACAAAAGTCTCCTAACCCATAGAAGCTTCAACAGAATCACATTTATCAACGTCAATGACTCCAAAATCAGTTCTGAAGATGAAATCAAGATCGAAGCAGCCCTCATCTACGAGAACCTATTAAAATTTCTTGGAAACAATGCAGAGTTAGATTTCTCTAATTTCCCAACTCTCAGAAGGCCCAGTCCTGGTAACGGACAATACCTTAATTCTGAAATTTCCTCTGAAAAGATCAAATCAGCGTTCGTCGATATGTAAGATGGCAAGCCTCTTGGGCGAGATGGATTCACTGGGCATGTTTTCAAGAATTGTTGGGACATCATAGGCCTGGAGGTTATCAAGGCTGTCTAGAGTATTTTTAATTCCTCCAAGCTTCTATCCGAAGTTAACTTAACACTTATCTCTCTGATTCCAAAGATGGCTAGACCTAAGTCTTTTGCTGATTTCAGGCCCATATATCATCTACAAAGGCATATCCAAGATCCTTGCCAATCGTCTTAAAGTTCTACCTCAATTGATCTGCTCAAAGCAGTCAGCTTTTATCCGTGGCCGCAATATTTCTCATAGTATTCTTTTGGCTCACCAGCTTGTCAGAAATTATCACCGTGTGAAAGGTCCTCCTAGATGTGCGATCAAGATTGAAAATATGAAGGTCTTCAACACTGTCAGATGGGACTATCTTTTAAAATTCTTGGACTTGATGGGCATTCCTTCACCTTTCATCAGTTGGTCCTCCTAGATCTGTGAAGCTGATGCTCTTCTTGATCAAGCTTTCTGCAAGGGATCCATTAATCCGTGTTTCAGGTGTGATAACCCTCTCATCTCGCACATCAGCTTCGCAGATGATCTATTTGTCTTCCTCAAAGTGGATCCAAACTCAGTTCTTGAGCTTGGTGATGTACTTTCCAAATTCTCTGATCTTGGCATATCTCATCTAAACATTGTTTATCCTGCTGGCACATATCATATAGCCTTTTCTTGTCCTGGGTAATGCGAAGACGGCTTTCCAAATGAGTCCCCTCATGGCAATGCTGTGTATGTAATTGGCGTGGTCCCTTTGGCAGGTATAGAAACTACAGTGGGCAACTCTGTAGGCAACTAGACATTGGCATCTCTGAAGGGTCTCTGGGTGCTCAAGCCTTAGGCGATAACTGCAGGTGGTAGTGATGCTAGGCTGCAAAGATAAGCCGGGATTGTGTTCCTCTTGGCCAAAGGCCAAATTGAGCAAAATCAATCTGCCATAAGTCCTGGAAGAGATGTAAAAACTGTATTATCTTGCTCCAAAGGATCTTATAGTGGTATGACCTGTCGATATCCAAACTTTTAAGCACTCGCAAGTAACAAGGCATCTTCTTACAATGGCTAGACATGGAAGATTTGGTAAGTCAAACCACTTGCACTTTCAAACAATCTTTGATTCTTGAATCTCTTGTAGCCTATTTTGGTAGTATTGAACATTCTAGGCACTGAGTTGGACTGAACTTCTGCAAACTTCTGGATCAGATTGATTGACCTTGAAATGTTTGCTTGGGACTCTGACCATTGATAAAATATGCTAAACCAGTCATATATAAAAGAGCAGTGCACACCTTTTAGCCAAAAGTTGAAGCTCATTAACATTTCACCTTAAGTTGTTGGGACAACGGTGTAGTATGCGCACATCTTATTGATCATGCCACACAGCATGGCTCGCATGGCTCGGCATGCTTACACAACTCTTCAGGAATATAAACTGAGCCAAGGCTAATTCATTAAGTTTGGTTGTATGCTCTGCTAAGGTGTCGGGTGTCCATTCAGGATCATATATCTACATATTAAGAATGATATCTTGGTTTTTTCTAAAAGCCACCTAGAAAGGATGGGGAGTTTGGCAGACCCCTACTTGTTAGTTAGATAGAAAAAAAAGCATACAAGAAAATGAGGGGACTTACAAAACAGAACTCCTTGGAAATAAAGAGATTACAAGAATTATCAAATTTCGAATATATTTCCTTACCCCAATTTATTCAATTTGATAGCTCCACGAACTTGACGAGGAACATCAGAAAATGAGGGGGACATATAAATAAAACTCCTTGGTTTTCAAAGAGATTACAAGAATTATCAAATTCGAATATTTCCATACCCCAATTTATTCAATTTGATAGCTCCACGAACTTGAGAAGGAACATCAAAAATAAAGTTAAACGAGCCTTGGGAAGCACGAGCTAAATTAACCACATGATCAGCAACAATATTAGTTTTTTGAGAAAACATGCCCAATAGTGAAATTCAATAGAGCAAATACTTATCAATTGATTTTTTTCCAACTTAACATTGACCAAGGAAGAGCATGACTAGAAAACAAAGATTGGACCACCAGTATAGAATTTGATTCAATCGGTATAGAATTTGAATCAATCGGTCGTGCTTTAATCCGTCGGGCTTGATGTTCACCAACTCGGTAAAATCCATACATTAATTCGGCTAATGTTGATGAACACTGCTTGACCTTCTATGTCAATGCTCAAGATACATTGCATCTCCTCTAGTGAAGGGCATAATTTGTTCCAACTAAATCGGAATGCCACACAAGTCGGATTCCAACATTGAAGTGCCGCTGTAATCTTCTCGAAAAGGGATCGACTCTAGCCAAGTTTAAAATATGCCCAATATGATGTGCTGTCTCCATGATAAACACTGGGATGGTGATGAGGTTGTGATTGCACCACAGCGTGAGCCCATCGCATGTATGATGAATTTGAAATATGATAGGTCTGCCATATTGGGCCGTAATCATGGTTGAACCCGAAGAACCCACCAATTTCATGAAATAATGTATAGTAAGTTTATATGATACTAAGGTGGTGTTTGATAAAATTAATCTAAATAGGTAGAGCTTATTTAAAAAATTAAGCTTCGTTGGACTATAGGCTGTTAAGTTGTTGGTTTATTGGATGTCTAAATCTTTTTGAAGTAGAGGTTTTACCAAAAAAATAATGAGACATGAGCTACATTTTTCTTTAGAATTAAAAATTCTATTTCAAAAAGATGTAGATATCACACCCTGCCTCTTGCATGAGTGGTAGGGGTGTGGCCTTCCAAGGGGAAGGTCTGGGATCCAATCCCCCCCCCCGGGTACGAGCAGCAATTGCTCCATTGCCCATGCTAACTTCTGACCGGTTGACTCTACTGAACTAAGTAAATGATATCAACTACCAAAAAAAAAAACAAAAAGATGTAGATATTCAATTAACCTTTAACTTAATGATCTAATGTCTAAATAAGCCTAATTTTCTAATAAGCTCTACCAATTTAGATTAGTGTTACCATACCCCACCTAATTTAATGAACACATAAACTTATTTTTTTTATTTAGTTTATTTCTTTATAATTATTAGAGAAAATAGTTAGCATGCTTTCAAGAGAAGGGGTGACCAGGTGACTTAACTAGACATGTGTGACTCAATGGGATTAGTGAAGTAGGCGGGTTAAACTCAAATCAATTAGGTTATGGGAATCTAAAGGCCACTGAGTTAAGATTAAATGGGATAATCGGTACACCATGTACCCACTTGAGCAATCTAGGATTACATCCTTACATGTATCTTATTGACCTAGTGTGCAAACACTAGTTGTGGTAAATGTATTCTATCTACCAAACAATGAACAAGGCTCGTATAAGCCCCAACATGAAGAAGTGTAAGGATAACGTTATCTTTGTACCCCCAAACATCATATTAGGGAGCGGGCTTAAAAGTATTAGCGAAATAGGGATAGGGTTGCCCTCCTTTGGGTTGCCATTGGCTTTCACAGCTAAGAGCAATGCTAAGTGCACTTTCCGGTCGTTTGCTCTCCCCTATTTTTATATAAGAAGATAAAATAGTATGACATTTTTTTCTATTTATTTTGTCTTTTGTCTTATTGTAAAAAAATAGTAAAAACTACTGGAGAGTAGGGCTGTTAAAGGACCAGGGCAGGGCAAGGCCTCGATCTTATTGGGCCCGACCCTCATTGACTGGGATGAGGCCCTAGCCCAGCCTTTGCCCTCAAAAGGGTTTGAACTGGCTAGGCCCAAACGCTACCCTCAAGGGCTAGGGACTGGGCCGGGCTAATGTCGGGCTAGGGCCGAAAGAATAAAATAAATATTATGTTTTGGTAATTTTTTTTTAAATTGATGGCTAATTTGACATACAATTATCCTCCTTTATTCGGGCTTGGGACCAACAATGTAATTCGAAGATCAACATGATGAAATTTTAATACCGTTAGATTTCCAATTGTTATCATTAAATTGTTAGTATTAATATTGTTATATTTATTAAAAATAAGTTACAACTTACAAGTAGTACCTTTAAAAGATTATAAAAAGAGTTTGTTACACAGACATTAAGTAACTCTTAGTATTAGATTTTTTTCATAAAAAAAGAAAAAAATGTTACAAGTTACCGTATTAGAAAGATACTACATAATAATGTTAGAATATACACAAAGTAAGGCTTAGTCTCTTATGTTATTATAAATATTAAGTTATTATATTATATATGGTATGACATAAAATGGAGGGGTGGGCTGTGCCGGGCCGACTACTTACCAAGCACAGCCTCAAATAAGAGGGTCTTTCAAAAATTAGACCTGACTCGGCCCTAAGACCTTACAAAGATCTCTATTTTGTAGGCTTTGAGGGGAAGGTCGGGCCGGGCCGGGCTGGACCCCCTTATCAAAGGGTTGGATTGATAGACATACCGGAGAGTGGACAACCAGAAAGTGGACCTAGCATTGCTCCACACCAAAATGACAGGATGGAATCTGAACTAATAAACATATGCTTGTACTAGCAAATAGCCCATGCCATGCACGAGTAGTGTACATAAAAGGAAAAAAAAATATAAAACTTAAAATAAGAAATTCACACAAATGATCATGCATTAATTTCAAATTGAATTAGTATTGATTGACTAATTCAATATATGTAATTACTAATGGTTTGAATAATGTTTGTTTTTCTTAGAATCATCTTTGTTGCCTAGTGATCTATGCTCATTAAAGCATTTAATGAACGGTCTCTAATAATGTGATATGTGGCTGGTTAATCCAGAATTCGACCATTGGATGTTAAGATGGATAATCTCAAATTTTTTTAAAATCATCTTTGTTGCATATATCTAAATGCATATATATTTATTATGCCTTTTCCAATCTAACTTGCTTTTGAAATAGTCAATAGAGAGAAATAAGAAAAATAATTCGTATACATGTTCTTTTAGCTAAATGTTACTAATCAGTGCCTAATCTCAAATTAAAATAAAGTTAGAGGTAAAAATCTGATTGAATGTCCTTTTTCTAATAGTATAAAAAAATCTTTTATATAGAAGATCAAATATGATTTTTTGTTTCATAGGAAAAAATGATTAAAAAACTATTTAAGGGGAATGTTGAACAAAACTCTTGGAGACCAATCTCTTATCAATAAAAGGATAATGTTCGTAAATCCAAAATATTGGCTGACACCGTCCCTTCCATAAAAAAGTAGGAATGACACTATAAATTGACAAAACAAAAAAATAAAAATAAATGCACCTCCCTTTGAACCCGTTAACTATGGTTAAAAGTTTTCGACCCCTGTGGCTAATTTGTTTCCGAAAACCCAATGTTACATGATTTAACCCTAAGGATTAGAAAATCTTAATCACGGTTAAAAGAGTTAAAAGGGACAAGTGTCGGCTATGGGCAACGTACTTGTTCCACTAAGTGGAATACACTTGGTGGAACATGCACCAAAGTATCTTTCCCAAAAATGCAATGTCTAAAATCCGAAAGGTGCTTCATGGCATAACAGTAGCAATTTGAAGTAATGTAAAAATTAACTAATATTGATATTTGAAAATGGAGGAATTAAGAAACATAGCAAAGGAGATGTTGCAGTCAATATTCATCCTTGCCTATATTGATGCTTGAAAGAGGTGGTCATCAGATAGAGAGATTAATAATATCATTTATTGCCGGATCATGCATGCACTAGGTTCAATTCATAATAGTGCAATTAAACCCAAAAGCATTCGAATGATTTCCAACAATGCTTTCGCAATTGAGCAGACATTTAGAACTAATTCAAGGTGATTTGAAAATAAAAAGAAAAATAAAACTACACAAGGAATGCCTTTCAGAAGCAGATGATATGTCCACTAAGTTCGGGCAGGTCATTAAGTCCCCAGATTTTCTTCTTCATCATGACAGATTTTCTTTTATCCTCTAATGCCCTATCATTACATTTGGGTGTGAGCACCCCATTTTTACACCCCTGCCCTCTTCTCTCTTAGCCTTAACCCTGACATAGCCCTAACCCTGACTTGGACCTAACCCTGACTTAGCCCTACCCTAGCCTTGACCTAACCTTGACATGTACCTAACCCTAGCCTTAACCCTGACCTAACACTAGCTTGGAGCTAACCCTAATTTTGACCCAATCCTGACCTAAACCTGACTTAGCCCTACCCTAGCCCTAAAACAATCCTAAGCCTAACCATAGTCCCAAGGCCCAGTTAAAATCAAAACCTTAGGCCCACCAGGGCCTAAAACCTACAATCAAACACCTCATGGGCTCACACACGTTAACCAACCCTAGTGTCGCGACCCAAAACCCACCCTAAGAGTTAGAGTGAATCGTGGACGACTAAATCATGACTTACATGACTTGCTTGACAAACCACCTGCAAAACACCCACAGAGCATATACAATAGAGGATAACAGCGGAAGCATAACTATAAAACACAGCGGAAGTTTAACAAACCTCTAAGTATATACACATGGTCCAAGTTTTAATACAAAGAAAGTGCGGACATGCCCGCCAAAATACATGGATATAATCACTCATGCTCACCCACAGCTAATCCACTCAGAATCTAACACCACCTACTGATAACCCTCTACGGGAGGTTCCTCCAAAGGCTCCTCGACGTACTCCTCCTCCACCCATGGACCAGGAGCACAAATATCAAATGGAGCAGCAGCTCCCTCAGAACCTGCCGACATAAGAAGTACTGCTGAGCATGGAATACTCAGCGGGTACTAAATACTAACCAACAGTTATAGCAAGAGATAGCAATGCATACCCAGGAAACAATATAGATACATAGGAATCAGGAACAGTTAATATCATACAAAGAAATAAGGAAATTCATAATCATGCTTACAGTTCATGAAAGGCCGATAAAATCCTTGAAAAACACCATGCACTTGACTTGACTTAAAATACCCTTCGCGTAATTGAGAACTTATTTACTGTGTCATGCTTGTCGTGCTTGTATCATGCGTGCCATGTCATGCTATGCGTGTCATGCGTGTATCATGCTTGTTTATTTGGAATTTAAACATGTTCACATGCCTAGCTGCCGTTCATAGTCCGTCGCAACTAGTATCCTATATGCTAGATGATATGCCTAGTTGCCGTTCATAGTCCGTTGCAACTAGTACCTTATATGCGGAATGACATGCCTAGTTGCCGTTCATAGCCCGTCGCAACTAGCATCCATGCAGAATGTGTATGACTAGTTGCCGTTCATAGCCCGTCGCAACTAGCATCCATGCGGAATGATATGCCTAGTTGTTGTTCATAGTCCATCGCAACTAGCATCCATGCGTGTCATGTCATGCCATGAGTGTCATGAAATGCTATGCTATGCGTGTCATGCGATGCCATGCCATGCGTGTAATGCCATGCCATGCCATGCGTGTAATGCGATGGGATGGGAGACCCTTCCCTATGCAATGCCTGATCATCTTGTCCTTGACAAAAGTGAAGTGAAACATATCATAGGATATGCCCCACCTCTACATCTCGTCCTTGAAAACATCGGTAAATCACGTCGTTTCATGCCGTGCTCGTGTACACACTTGCAATGGAAATTAAATATGACATTTTGGGGAATTCACAATACATTGCACATCACCATATATACAAGTAATAAATTAAACAATTTAGGGAAAGTGCGAAAACATACTACCATAACCCTAGCAATTTCCATGAATGTTTAAGCATGTAATTTCTTTATTTATTATTCATTTCATTTATCTTGGCATTTCATCAAACATGGTGTGTTCATTATTGATTTACCCTACAACATGCTTTTCTAGATGGGTTTTACTCAAATCATGCATGTATGTTCATTATTGGAACAATGCCCTCCCTATTTTAATCATCACAACACAACCATTGGCATCCAATCGCCCATTCCATCTCCATTCACCATTCACAACCATCCATCTCATAGCACATGTGTAAATAAAGGAAAATAAAGAGAAATAAGGGGAAAAGAGGAACTATAACTAGGAGGGTAGCAAGAAGTACCGACCTTGATCAAGTGAGGAAGAAATCCCCTTCCAAAAACGACCGTGAGTTGCTGCCCTAGCATGAGGAGATGCTCCTCACGAGCTTGTGCCTTGATCTTGAAGAAAAATGGGCTTGAGTTGAGTGTGGGTTCACAAACCCCTTGATTTCTCTCCAAAATGGAAACCCTAGGTTTAGGAATCGCCCTCTCCTCTCTTCTTATCTCCCAATCTCTCTAAGTGCCGAAATGAAGCCCTAAAGGCTCGGGTTAAACTCTTAAGGTAAGAGTGAACCGACCAAAAGACCATAATACCCTTACTAAAATTTCTGCAAAAACGCGAGTACCGAGCGATCGGTGTTAATGACCGATCGATCGGTTGCCTACCGATCGATCAATTTCATAACCGAGCGATTGGTTAAAATTTCACTCTCTGGAAAATTTCCCCATACAAAAATCTTGACCAGTCGATAGCCTCCGAGTGATCGGTTTTGGACCGATCGATCGCTCCATGGACCGAGCGATCAGTGGTCTGCAGGTCCAAACTGTTTTGGCCATAACTTTTGACTCGTTTGTCCGATTTTGACGATTCAACTTGCGTTGGGTTCGTACTTCGAAAACGAACATTTCTGATGTTTCGAAATTTCTAATTTCTTCCTTATTTATTAATTATACATCTTTAAAGGAAAAATGGCAACGAAAGTGTCATGCATTAAATGTGAAAAGTTCTGGGGCTCTACACCTAGGGGCCTGTCAAATTCAAAATTTGAAAATTTTGAGTAATGTCGGTAATTCTATTTTTCGACATTTCTTTTTTGGTGAAAGGCTACAATGCACTAGGCCAAAAACAGACTCCCAGACCCTTTTTTTCATGAAAATCTCATGAATGACAGTAAAGTCTTTACCCCCATCTCCATTTTTGCATGTTCATGGAATGACGGAACTGGAATTACCACCATTCCTGGACAGTTATGCAGAACAATCTGCCACCCTCCCTGAGCCCTTCAGTTGACCTTTCAGTGGTCTCCTGAGCTCTCAACCACCCACCCTCGAATTACTAAGCCAATCCTTGCCCTTGAATCCTATAAATACCCTCCCTTGTGTAGCTTCCAACCCATGCCAACTCAAGCTAAGAAAACCTTGTAGAATTCCAATACCTCAGCCTAGATACTTTGACAACTCGAAATCCATGGTCTAGGAGCTGAACTCAGGCCCTGAGGCATAACCTAGGTTACCCTCACTTGTGTGGCCATATCCTCCTAGCCACTACCCTTAACCACCATTGGAGCAAACTTGAGGACCAAATGTTGGACATTATGCCCTAAAAAGTCATTTAGATTGTAAGATTTTTATTGATTAGATTAATAAAAACATCTTCTTTATCTATTATGAATTCATTATGGGTAATTGACCAAGATCATGAGATAATCTATATGATGTGAGATATTGAATAAGGTCCCTAGGACATATTGTAGGAAAACTATGTGATTGGTTATGGACTGACACAGGTAGATATAGCTTTCCAGTTCCTTATACCTTATAGAGTCACAACTATGGATGAAGCTGGGTAGTACTTCACTTATATGACTACCACAATGCTTAGATGTTCTCAATAGTTGAGATATAGTTTTATCTTAAACTATTGTAGTGAAGACTACACATCGGCATATGGTGCTTAAATGTACATTAACTAATTGCATTCAATGAGAGACCTCTTGTATAAACATACTATCAGATAGATGGTCTCGCATTCACATTGAACAAATTTGATGATCCTTTGATCTAATGAGTTTATTTATAACTGAACAGTGATCTAGTTGTTTTGATTGCACCTAAGTACTCTCTACTTGAGGGACTACGATAAGGTGACACTTGGATAATCAGAAAGCTGTTCGAGTCATGATGAATATCAAACAAGAAATCCATGCTCATTAAATTATGAGATTATCCAAGTTCCGGGGTAAGACGGTCCATTAAGCTAAAAGTCCGCGCATGTGATTTTGAAATCAAATATATTTGAAATATATTTTTTAATAAAATATATTATATTTAATAAAAGATTTTTTCAAAATGTTTTAACATGAGAAATAATTTCTCATGGCTTAATCAAATGTCTTGGAACCCCGGATGATGTATAATAGGCTATGGGTTAGATAGTATCTTAATCTCGAAGGCCTATTAGGGATAATGATAATGTTAATGGAAGGATTTATATTAGTAATACACATCGGACCTAAGGTAACCGCTAGGGTGTCATAAGGGTAAACCCACACAACCACTCCAAAAAGGCATGACTTAAGGAGGGCATGTGTTCCCTTACACACCCTTGCGAAGGTTAGTACCCAATCGAGGTGGGACTATACTTTGGACAGTAACACCCAACCACTAAGTGAAATTCATTTTTAGGTAATAGACTTCATAAGGTTGTATAAGAGACTACAAACCCTCCTTTAAGTCAGGCCCTTTTGGAGTGGTTTTGTGGGTTTACAACCTTATGGCACCCTAGCCGTTACCTTTGGTATGATGTATGTGTTTTTAGATTACCTCTTTAATAAAAAAAAAAATAAAAAAAAATAAACCTAACATATCTTGTTCATTGTTGGGGAACGCGCGAAATTCGTATGCAACTTGCACGCCCGGAATAGACTCTACATCACCGTTGAATGCCACGTGGTAGATTTGTATGTCCACATAAACCTTAAAAGGGGTCTTTCATGGGCATATATCATGTGCCCATTTTTAGTGTGATTGAAGACATTAAAACCATCCATTAATGGAGACATCTATATATAATTTGTAGATGATGGCCGGCGAAGAAAAGGTTTAATATTATTGCTTGTTGAATTAACAAACGAGTTATGAGAGATATTAATCTTCTTATGATTAATATTATAAGGCTTTACCATTTCTTACTGACTTTTACTTGAGTGGCATCCTCTTTCATAGGAAGGTGGGGTTCAATCTTTTAGGCCTCTAATGTATGGCAAACCACAGATCACAAGAGCTGAATGGGAAAACAATTGATGGCATTGCTAGCTGCTCTGCCAATGTGGGATACTCTCCAATCAGTGGGCCCAACTAGGTATATATCTAGTCTAGCAAATATTCTAGATGGGACCATTGATTGGATGATTTGGATTGACACTATGAACTGTAGAGATACATGCTATCATTACTATTCCATGTTTCCCAAATATCTAACCCCAGTTATCCCAAATTGAGATTACAAAAAAATGCTTACCATAACAAAAAAATACATTTATTTATTACTAATATAAATCCAAACTTGTGTGTGAGAGATAAAAGTCATCATTTATCTACCTACTTGAGGTTAGTGACTAGTGCGTGAACCTTTACTTCTCACATTACTGACGAAAATCTGACTTTTCCGAGACTTGGTTCTTGGACTCTCTTTACTGTTGGGTGCATTTTTCTTGCATTCTGCTGTAGATAAGATTGCTTGAGTAAGTTAGAATTGGCTCGAGAATTCCAAAATCCATTTCGTCGTCCAGTAGCTACAACCGAGAACTAATTCGCTCAAACTAAGAGGGCATATTTTTCCTTTTTATTTTTGTAGGTGCCCCAATTAGTGTAGTTGATAAAGTCACTTGGCATCGTACAAAGACCTGGGATCGAATCCCACCTACATGAGGATTGGGGGGTTATGGGCGAGGGAGGGCTACCCTCATTGTGTAGCCCATAGGTCCATGTGGCCTTTGATTTAAAAAAAAAAAAAAAAAGTAGCTCAAGGTTTTGACTGAGCAAATGAGATCTAAACCCATAGCCAACTTGCTCGAGTGAGAGGAAGCTTGCTCGAGCGAGTATAAATTACAATTTATACTTTTCGGTCAGAATTACCATTTCGGATTTTCTAATTACTTTCAACAAATTATAAATCACTTTTCGGTTTAAGGGTTTCTAAGGCAATCTAAACGTTTTTGAGGGAGATAGAACATTCATTGACAGACTGTGAGAGGGGATTTTTGTAGTTAATTTGTTTTGATTATGAAAACGGTGTTGTTCTTCATGATGGAGGCATATCGGTGAACCCATGTATTTCTTTGCGTGGTCTCATGCGTTTGCTGTTTGATCTTTGTGTTTATTTTTGCCCTTACCACACACCTTTACCAGGTGAACTAAGGGGCCGTTCCTAACTATAAAACTCCACATTCTTCAATTAGTAATCAAAGATCTAAAACCGCTTCTATCATACAACTCTGCATCTTGATCTATTACAAAGATACAACAACCAGCTTCTACTCCTACACACTCTTCAATTGTCATAACAAATATCAACAACCCGCTTCTACTCATACAAACTCTGCATTGGCTTGTATAAAGTTCATCAGGAGGAAACTTGTTTGACCTCCTAACCCTGATACTAACTATGGCTACACTACATCCAGCGGGGTTTGTTGGCTTCGTCTCAATTCGTGCAAGTTCAAGCTCAAGGTATGCATTTCAGG